>ONZH01020166.1:0-47500 GCA_900303285.1 Rhinella marina
CTAACCCCCCACCTGCCCCCGCTCACTTCTAAATCTCCTCTTCAGACATCTCTGCAGGCCTGCGTACCCCAAAAACAGGTCGATGCCTCATGATATTGATGTGTTGGGGGTCCAGTCAAAGGAGTTCTGATCTAACCCAACCCCTTTCCCCACACACTGGGGTTCACAGCATCATGACCTCCTCATCAGCTGATCTTTGAGGGTTTGACTACTCTCCCCGGCCAATCAATAATTAGAATCCAGAGGAAACCCTTTAAATGACCCCACTTTCTGCACAGTCAATGGGAATTTACCATCACATTGATTCTGGGCACTGATCGGCTGAAACTGGTGGCGTCTTCCCCTTTTGAATTCAGATTTGTGATTTTTATTTTGTTCAATTATTACACATACAGAAGTGAGCGGAATATAGGAAAGAGAAGGTGTGGCTTATGTGACCCATTAGGGGGAGCTCACTACATACAGATTATACAGCCACCACTAGAGGGAGCTCAGGAGATTACTACATACAGATATATACAATCACCACTAGAGGGAGCTCAGGAGAATTACTAATACAGATATATACACACCACCACTAGAGGGAGCTCACGATATATACAGCCACCACTAGAGGGAGCTCAGGAGATTTACTACATACAGATATATACAGCCACCACTAGAGGGAGCTCAGGAGATTACTACATACAGATATATACAGCCACCACTAGAGGGAGCTCAGGAGATTACTACATACAGATATATACAGCCACCACTAGAGGGAGCTCAGGAGATTACTACATACAGATATATACAGCCACCACTAGAGGGAGCTCAGGAGATTACTACATACAGATATATACAGCCACCACTAGAGGGAGCTCAGGAGATTACTACATACAGATATATACAGCACCACTAGAGGAGCTCAGGAGATTACTACATACAGATATATACAGCCACCACTAGAGGGAGCTCAGGAGATTACTACATACAGATATATACAGCCACCACTAGAGGGAGCTCAGGAGATTACTACATACAGATATATACAGCCACCACTAGAGGAGCTCAGGAGATTACTACATACAGATATATACAGCCACCACTAGAGGGAGCTCAGGAGATTACTACATACAGATATATACAGCCACCACTAGAGGGAGCTCAGGAGATTACTACATACAGATATATACAGCCACCACTAGAGGGAGCTCAGGAGATTACTACATACAGATATATACAGCCACCACTAAGAGGAGCTCAGGAGATTACTACATACAGATATATACAGCCACCACTAGAGGGAGCTCAGGAGATTACTACATACAGATATATACAGCCACCACTAGAGGGAGCTCAGGAGATTACTACATACAGATATATACAGCCACCACTAGAGGGAGCTCAGGAGATTACTACATACAGATATATTACAGCCACCACTAGAGGGAGCTCAGGAGATTACTACATACAGATATATACAGCCACCACTAGAGGGAGCTCAGGAGATTACTACATACAGATATATACAGCCACCACTAGAGGGAGCTCAGGAGATTACTACATACAGATATATACAGCCACCACTAGAGGGAGCTCAGGAGATTACTACATACAGATATATACAGCCACCACTAGAGGGAGCCTCAGGAGATTAACTACATACAGATATTATACAGCCACTACTAGAGGGAGCTCAGGAGATTACTACATACAGATATATACAGCCACCACTAGAGGGAGCTCAGGAGATTACTACATACACATATATACAGCAACCACTAGGGGGAGCTCAGGAGATTACTTCATACAGATATATACAGACACCACTAGAGGGAGCTCAGGAGATTACTACATACAGATATATACAGCCACCACTAGAGGGAGCTCAGGAGATTACTACATACAGATATATACAGCCACCACTAGAGGAGCTCAGGAGATTACTACATACAGATATATACAGCCACCACTAGAGGGAGCTCAGGAGATTACTACATACAGATATATACAGCCACCACTAGAGGGAGCTCAGGAGATTACTACATACAGATATATACAGCCACCACTAGAGGGAGCTCAGGAGATTACTACATACAGATATATACAGCACCACTAGAGGGAGCTCAGGAGATTACTACATACAGATATATACAGCCACCACTAGAGGGAGCTCAGGAGATTACTACATACAGATATATACAGCCACCACTAGAGGGAGCTCAGGAGATTACTACATACAGATATATACAGCCACCACTAGAGGGAGCTCAGGAGATTACTACATACAGATATATACAGCCACCACTAGAGGGAGCTCAGGAGATTTACTACATACAGATATATACAGCCACCACTAGAGGGAGCTCAGGAGATTACTACATACAGATATATACAGCCACCACTAGAGGGAGCTCAGGAGATTACTACATACAGATATATACAGCCACCACTAGAGGGAGCTCAGGAGATTACTACATACAGATATATACAGCCACCACTAGAGGGAGCTCAGGAGATTACTACATACAGATATATACAGCACCACTAGAGGAGCTCAGGCTACATACAGATATACAGCCACCACTAGAGGGAGCTCAGGAGATTACTACATACAGATATATACAGCCACCACTAGAGGGAGCTCAGGAGATTACTACATACAGATATATACAGCCACCACTAGAGGAGCTCAGGAGATTACTACATACAGATATATACAGCCACCACTAGAGGGAGCTCAGGAGATTACTACATACAGATATATACAGCACCACTAGAGGGAGCTCAGGAGATACTACATACAGATATATACAGCCACCACTAGAGGAGCTCAGGAGATTACTACATACAGATATATACAGCCACCACTAGAGGGAGCTCAGGAGATTACTACATACAGATATATACAGCCACCACTAGAGGGAGCTCACTACATACAGATTATACAGCACCACTAGAGGAGCTACTACATACAGATATATACAGCCACCACTAGAGGGAGCTCAGGAGATTACTACATACAGATATATACAGCCACCACTAGAGGGAGCTCAGGAGATTACTACATTACAGATATATACAGCCACCACTAGAGGAGCTCAGGAGATTACTACATACAGATATATACAGCCACCACTAGAGGGAGCTCAGCTACATTACAGATATATACAGCCACCACTAGAGGGAGCTCAGGAGATTACTACATACAGATATATACAGCCACCACTAGAGGGAGCTCAGGAGATTACTACATACAGATATATACAGCCACCACTAGAGGGAGCTCAGGAGATTACTACATACAGATATATACAGCCACCACTAGAGGGAGCTCAGGAGATTACTACATACAGATATATACAGCCACCACTAGAGGGAGCTCAGGAGATTACTACATACAGATATATACAGCCACCACTAGAGGAGCTCAGCTACATACAGATATATACAGTCACCACTAGAGGAGCTCAGGACATACAGATATATACAGCCACCACTAGAGGGAGCTCAGGAGATTACTACATACAGATATATACAGCCACCACTAGAGGGAGCTCAGGAGATTACTACATACAGATATATACAGCCACCACTAGAGGGAGCTCAGGAGATTACTACATACAGATATATACAGCCACCACTAGAGGCTAAGAGGAGATTACTACATACAGATATATACAGCCACCACTAGAGGGAGCTCAGGAGATTACTTACATACAGATATATACAGCCACCACTAGAGGGAGCTCAGGAGATTACTACATACAGATATATACAGCCACCACTAGAGGGAGCTCAGGAGATTACTACATACAGATATATACAGCCACCACTAGAGGGAGCTCAGGAGATTACTACATACAGATATATACAGCCACCACTAGAGGAGAGCTCAGGAGATTACTACATACAGATATATACAGCCACCACTAGAGGGAGCTCAGGAGATTACTACATACAGATATATACAGCCACCACTAGAGGGAGCTCACTACATACAGATATATACAGCCACACTAGAGGGAGCTCAGGATATACAGATTATACAGCACCACTATATATACAGATATACAGCCACCACTAGAGGGAGCTCACTACATACAGATATATACAGCCACCACTAGAGGGAGCTCAGGAGATTACTACATACAGATATATACAGCCACCACTAGAGGAGCTCAGGAGATTACTACATACAGATATATACAGCCACCACTAGAGGAGCTCAGGAGATTACTACATACAGATATATACAGCCACCACTAGAGGGAGCTCAGGAGATTACTACATACAGATATATACAGCCACCACTAGAGGGAGCTCAGGAGATTACTACATACAGATATATACAGCCACCACTAGAGGGAGCTCAGGAGATTACTACATACAGATATATACAGCCACCACTAGAGGGAGCTCAGGAGATTACTACATTACAGATATATACAGCCACCACTAGAGGAGAGCTCAGGAGATTACTACATACAGATATATACAGCCACCACTAGAGGGAGCTCAGGAGCTACATACAGATATATACAGCCACCACTAGAGGGAGCTCAGGAGATTACTACATACAGATATATACAGCCACCACTAGAGGGAGCTCAGGAGATTACTACATACAGATATATACAGCCACCACTAGAGGGAGCTCAGGAGATTACTACATACAGATATATACAGCCACCACTAGAGGGAGCTCAGGAGATTACTACATACAGATATATACAGCCACCACTAGAGGGAGCTCAGGAGATTACTACATACAGATATATACAGCCACCACTAGAGGGAGCTCAGGAGATTACTACATACAGATATATACAGCCACCACTAGAGGGAGCTCAGGAGATTACTACATACAGATATATACAGCCACCACTAGAGGGAGCTCACTACATACAGATTATACAGACCACAGATATACTACATACAGATTATACAGCACCACTAGAGGGAGCTCAGGAGATTACTACATACAGATATATACAGCCACCACTAGAGGGAGCTCAGGAGATTACTACATACAGATATATACAGCCACCACTAGAGGGAGCTCAGGAGATTACTACATACAGATATATACAGCCACCACTAGAGGGAGCTCAGGAGATTACTACATACAGATATATACAGCCACCACTAGAGGGAGGGAGCTCAGGAGATTACTACATACAGATATATACAGCCACCACTAGAGGGAGCTCAGGAGATTACTACATACAGATATATACAGCCACCACTAGAGGGAGCTCAGGAGATTACTACATACAGATATATACAGCCACCACTAGAGGGAGCTCAGGAGATTACTACATACAGATATATACAGCCACACTAGAGAGGAGCTCAGGAGATTACTACATACAGATATATACAGCACCACTAGAGGGAGCTCAGGAGATTACTACATACAGATATATACAGCCACCACTAGAGGGAGCTCAGGAGATTACTACATACAGATATATACAGCACCACTAGAGGGAGCTCAGGAAATTATTACATACAGATATATACAGCCTCCACTAGAGGGAGCTCAGGAGATTACTACATACAGATATATACAGCCACCACTAGAGGGAACTCAGGAGATTACTATATACAGATATATACAGCATTCACTAGAGGCAGCTCACTACATACAGATTATACAGTCACCACTAGAGGGAGCTCAGGAGATTATTACATACAGATATATACAACCACCACTAGAGGGAGCTCAGAAGATTACTACATACAGATATATACAGCCACCACTAGAGGGAGCTAAGGAGATTAAAATATGCAGATATATACAGCCACCACTAGAGGGAGCTAAGGAGATTACTACATACAGATATATACAGCCACCACTAGAGGGAGCTCAGGAGATTACTACATACAGATATATACAACCACCACTAGAGGGAGCTCACTAAATACAGATTATATAACCACCACTAAAGGGAGCTCACTACATACAGATTATACAGCCACCACTAGAGGGAGCTCACTATATACAGATTATACAGTCACCACAAGAGGGAGCTCACTATATACAGATTATACAGCCACCACTAGAGGGAGCTCACTACATACAGATTATACAGTCACCACTAGAGGCAGTTCACTACATACAGATTATACAGTCACCACTAGAGGGAGCTCAGGAGATTACTACATACAGATATATACAGCCACCACTAGAGGGAGCTCAGGAGATTACTACATACAGATATCTACAGCCACCACTAGAGGGAGTTCAGGAGATTACTACATACAGATATATACAGTCACCACTAGGGGGAGATCAGGAGATTACTACATACAGATATATACAGACACCACTAGAGGGAGCTCAGGAGATTACTACATACAGATATATACAACCACCACTAGAGGGAGCTCACTAAATACAGATTATATAACCACCACTAGAGGGAGCTCACTACATACAGATTATACAGCTACCTCTAGAGGGAGCGAACTCCATACAGATTATACAGCCACCACTAGAGGGAGCTCACTATATACAGATTATACAGTCACCACTAGAGGGAGCTCACTATATACAGATTATACAGCCACCACTAGAGGGAGCTCACTACATACAGATTATACAGTCACCACTAGAGGGATCTCATTACATACAGAATATACAGTCATCACTAGAGGGAGCTAACTACATACAGATTATACAGTCACCACTAGAGGGAGCTCACTACATACAGATTATACAGCCACCACTAGAGGGAGCTCACTACATACAGATTAAACCAGCCACCACTAGAGGGAGCTCAGGAGATTATTACATACAGATATATACAGCCACCACTAGAGGGAACTCAGGAGATTACTACATACAGATATATACAGTCACCACTAGAGGGAGCTCAGTAGATTACTACATACAGATATATACAACCACCACTAGAGGGAGCTCAGGAGATTACTACATACAGATATATACACCACCACTAGAGGGAGCTCAAGGAGATTACTAAATACAGATATATACAGCCACCACTAGAGGGAGCTCAGGAGATTACTAATACAGATATCTACAGGGAGTTCAGGAGATTACTACATACAGATATATACAGTCACCACTAGGGGGAGCTCAGGACATTACTACATACAGATATATACAACCACACTAGAGGGAGCTCACTAAATACAGATTATAAAGCACTACTAGAGGGAGCTCACTACATACAGATTATACAGCTACCTCTAGAGGGAGCTAACTACATGCAGATTATACAGCCACCACTAGAGGGAGCTCACTATATAAAGATTATACAGCCACCACTAGAGGGAGCTCACTATATACAGATTATACAGTCACCACTAGAGGGAGCTCACTACATACAGATCATACAGCCACCACTAGAGGGAGCTCAGTACAAACAGATTATACAGTCATCACTAGCGGAAGCTCACTACCTACAGATTATACAACCACTACTAGGGGGAGCTTACTATATACAGATTATAAAGCCACCACTAGAGGGAGTTCACTACATACAGATTATACAGTCACTAAATACAGATTATACAGCCACCACTAGAGGGAGCTCACAACATACAGATTATACAGCCACCACTAGAGGGAGCTCACTACATACAGATTATACAGCTACCACTAAAGGGAGCTCACTACGTACAGATTATACAGCCACCAGTAGAGGGAGTTTACTACATACAGATTATACAGCCACCACTAGAGGGAGCTCACTACATACAGATTACATAGCCACCACTAGAGGGAGCTCACTACATACAGATTATAAAGCTACCACTAGAGGGAGCTCACTACATACAGATTATACAGCCACCACTAGAGGGAGCTTACTACATACAGATTATACAGCCACCACTAGAGGGAGCTCACTGCATGCAGATTATACAGCCACCACTAGAGGGAGCTCACTACATACAGATTATACAGCCACCACTAGAGGGAGCTCACTACATACAGAGTATACAACCACTACTAGCGGGAGCTCACTACATACAGATTATACAGCCACCACTAGAGGGAGCTCACTACATAAAGAGTATACAACCACTACTAGGGGGAGCTCACTACATACAGATTATACAGCTACCACTAGAGGGAGCTCACTACACACAGATTATAAAGCCACCACTAGAGGGAGCTCACTACATACAGCTAATACAGCCACCACTAGAGGGAGCTCACTACACACAGATTATACAGTCACTAAATACAGATTATACAGCTACCACTAGAGGAAGCTCACTACACACAGATTATAAAGCCACCACTAGAGGGAGCTCACTACATACAGTTTATACAGCCACCACTAGAGGGAGCTCACTACATACAGATTATACAGTCACTAAATACAGAATATACAGCCACCACTAAAGGGAGCTCACAACATACAGATTATAGAGCCACCACTAGAGGGAGCTCACTACATACAGATTATACAGCTACCACTAGAGGGAGCTCACTACATACAGATTATACAGCCACCAGTATAGGGAGTTTACTACATACAGATTATACAGCCACCACTAGAGGGAGCTCACTACATACAGATTATACAGCTACCACTAGAGGGAGCTCACTACATACAGAACATACAGTCACTAAATACAGATTATACAGCCACCACTAGAGGGAGCTTACTACATACAGATTATACAGCTATGACTAGAGGGAGATCACTACATACAGATTATACAGCCACCACTAGAGGGAGCTCACTACATACAGAGTATACAACCACTACTAGGGGGAGCTCACTACATAATGATTATACAGCTACCACTAGAGGGAGCTCACTACATACAGAGTATACAACCACTACTAGGGGGAGCTCACTACATACAGATTATACAGCTACCACTAGAGGAAGCTCACTACATACAGATTATACAGCCACCACTAGAGGGAGCTTACTACATACAAATTATACAGCCACCACTAGAGGGAGCTCACTGCATACAGATTATACAGCCACCACTAGAGGGAGCTCACTACATACAGATTATACAGTCACCACTAGAGGGAGCTCACTACATACAGAGTATACAACCACTACTAGGGGGAGCTCTGTACATACAGATTATACAGCTACCACTAGAGGTAGTTCACTACACACAGATTATACAGCCACCACTAGAGGGAGCTCACTATATACAGATTATACAGTCACAACTAGAGGGAGTTCACTACATACAGATCATACAGCCACCACTAGAGGGAGCTCACTACATACAGATTATACAGCTACCACTAGAGGGAGCTCACTACATACAGAGTATACAACCACTACTAGGGGGAGCTCACTACATACAGATTATACAGCTACCACTAGAGGAAGCTCACTACATACAGATTATACAGCCACCACTAGAGGGAGCTCACTACATACAGATTATACAGCCACCACTAGAAGGAGCTTACTACATACAAATTATACAGCCACCACTAGTGGGAGCTCACTGCATACAGATTATACAGCCACCACTAGAGGGAGCTCACTACATCCAGATTATACAGTCACCACTAGACGGAGCTCACTACATACAGAGTATACAACCACTACTAGGGGGAGCTCTGTACATACACATTATACAGCTACCACTAGAGGTAGTTCACTACACACAGATTATACAGCCACCACTAGAGGGAGCTCACTATATACAGATTATACAGTCACAACTAGAGGGAGTTCACTACATACAGATCATACAGCCACCACTAGAGGGAGCTCACTACATACAGATTATACAACGAGTACTAGGAGGAGCTCACTACATACAGATTATACAGCCACCACTAGGGGGAACTCAATCTATACAAATTATACAGCCACCACTGGAGGGAACTCAGGAGATTATTACATGCAGATTCTACAGCCACCACTAGAGGGAGCTCACTACATACAGATTACACAGCCACCACTAGAAGGAGCTCAGGAGCTCACTACATACAGATTATACAGCTACCACTAGAGGGAGCTCACTACATACAGAACATACAGTCACTAAATACAGATTATACAGCCACCACTAGAGGGAGCTTACTACATATAGATTATACAGCTATGACTAGAGGGAGATCACTACATACAGATTATACAGCCACCACTAGAGGGAGCTCACTACATACAGAGTATACAACCACTACTAGGGGGAGCTCACTACATACAGATTATACAGCTACCACTAGAGGGAGCTCACTACATACAGATTATACAGCTACCACTAGAGGGAGCTCACTACATACAGATTATACAGCCACCACTAGAGGGAGCTCACTGCATACAGATTATACAGCCACCACTAGAGGGAGCTCACTACATACAGATTATACAGTCACCACTAGAGGGAGCTCACTACATACAGAGTATACAACCACTACTAGGGGGAGCTCTGTACATACAGATTATACAGCTACCACTAGATACAGATAATTAAACCTCCGCTAGAGGGAGATCATTACATACAGATTATACAGCCACCACTAGGGGGAGCTCACTATATACAGATTATACAGCCACCAGTACAGGAAGCACATTACATAAAAATTATACAGCCACCACAAGAGGGTGCTCACCATATAGAGATTATGCCGCCACCACTAGGAGTATCACTCTACATACAGATCATAAAATCACCACTAGGGGGAGCTCACTACATACAGATTTTAAAACCACCTCCAGGGGGAGCTTATTTCATACAGATTTTGCATCCACCACTAGAGGGAGCTCACTACATACAGATATACAGCTACCACCACAGGGAGCTCACTATAGTCAGATAATACAGTTACCTTTAGGGGAGCTGTAAACATTCAAATTTAGTATGAGTGGTAACTGTATAAACAGTATGTAGTAATCTCCTGAGCTGTCTCTATATATCTGCATGTAGTAATCTCCTGAGCTCCCTCTAGTGGTGGCTGTATATATCTGTATGTAGTAATCTCCTGAGCTCCCTCTAGTGGTAGCTGTATATATCTGTATGTAGTAATCTCCTGAGCTCCCTCTAGTGGTGGCTGTATATATCTGTATGTAGTAATCTCCTGAGCTCCCTCTAGTGGGTGGGCTATAGTAGATCTGTATGTAGTAAATCTCCTTGAGCTCCCTCTAGTGGTGCTTTATATTATCTGTATGTAGTAATCTCGCTGAGGCTCCCTCTAGTGGTGGCTGTATATATCTGTATGTAGTAATCTCTCCTGAGTCCCCTCTAGTGGTGCACTGTATTAAATTATCCTGGGGGGTATAATGTAGTAATCTCCTGAGCTCCCTCTAGTGGTGGCTGTATATATCTGTATGTAGTAATCTCCTGAGCTCCCTCTAGTGGTGGCTGTATATATCTGTATGTAGTAAGTAATCTCCTGAGCTCCCTCTAGTGGTGGCTGTATATATCTGTATGTAGTAATCTCCTGAGCTCCCTCTAGTGGTGGCTGTATATATCTGTATGTAGTAATCTCCTGAGCTCCCTCTAGTGGTGGCTGTATATATCTGTATATGTAGTAATCTCCTGAGCTCCCTCTAGTGGTGGCTGTATATATCTGTATGTAGTAGTAATCTCCTGAGCTCCCTCTAGTGGTGGCTGTATATATCTGTATGTAGTAATCTCCTGAGCTCCCTCTAGTGGTGGCTGTATATATCTGTATGTAGTAATCTCCTGAGCTCCCTCTAGTGGTGGCTGTATATATCTGTATGTAGTAATCTCCTGAGCTCCCTCTAGTGGGTGGCTGTATATATCTGTATGTAGTAATCTCCTGACCTCCCTTTTGTGGTGGCTGTATATATCTGTATGCAGTAATCTCCTGGCTCCCTCTAGTCGTGACTGTATATATCTGTAAGTAGTAATCTCCTGAGCTCCCTCTAGTGGTGGCTGTATATATCTGTATGTAGTAATCTCCTGAGCTCCCTCTAGTGGGTGGCTGTATATATCTGTATGTAGTAATCTCCTGAGCTCCCTCTAGTGGTGGCTGTATATATCTGCATGTAGTAATCTCCTGAGCTCCCTCTAGTGGTGGCTGTATATATCTGTATATAGTAAATCTCCTGAGCTCCCTGTAGTGGTGGCTGTATATATCTGCATGTAGTAATCTCCTGAGCTTCTAGTGGTGGCTGTATATATCTGTATGTAGTAATCTCCTGAGCTCCCTCTAGTGGTGGCTGTATATATCTGTATGTAGTAATCTCCTGAGCTCCCTCTAGTGGTGGCTATATATATCTGTATGTAGTAATCTCCTAAGCTCCCTCTAGTGGTGGCAGTATATATCTGTACGTAGTAATCTCCTGAGCTCCCTCTAGTGGTGGCTATATATATCTGTACGTAGTAATCTCCTGAGCTCCCTCTAGTGGTGGCTGTATATATCTGTAAGTAGTAATCTCCTGAGCTCCCTCTAGTGGTGACTGTATATATCTGTACGTAGTAATCTCCTGAGCTCCCTCAAGTGGTGGCTGTATATATCTGTAAGTAGTAATCTCCTGAGCTCCCTCTAGTAGTGGCTGTATACACTCACCGGCCACTTTATTAGGTACACCTGTCCAACTGCTCGTTAACACTTAATTTCTAATCAGCCAATCACATGGCGTGCATTTAGGCATGTAGACATGGTCAAGACAATCTCCTGCAGTTCAAACCGAGCATCAGTATGGGGAAGAAAGGTGATTTGAGTGCCTTTGAACGTGGCATGGTTGTTGATGCCAGAAGGGCTGGTCTGAGTATTTCAGAAACTGCTGATCTACTGGGATTTTCACGCACAACCATCTCTAGGGTTTACAGAGAATGGTCCGAAAAAGAAAAAACATCCAGTGAGCGGCAGTTCTGTGGGCGGAAATGCCTTGTTGATGCCAGAGGTCAGAGGAGAATGGGCAGACTGGTTCGAGCTGATAGAAAGGCAACAGTGACTCAAATTGCCACCCGTTACAACCAAGGTAGGCAGAAGAGCATCTCTGAAACGCACAGTACCTCGAACTTTGAGGCAGATGGGCTACAGCAGCAGAAGACCACACCGGGTGCCACTCCTTTCAGCTAAGAACAGGAAACTGAGGCTACAATTTGCACAAGCTCATCGAAATTGGACAGTAGAAGATTGGAAAAACGTTGCCTGGTCTGATGAGTCTCGATTTCTGCTGCGACATTCGGATGGTAGGGTCAGAATTTGGCGTCAACAACATGAAAGCATGGATCCATCCTGCCTTGTATCAACGGTTCAAGCTGGTGGTGGTGGTGTCATGGTGTGGGGAATATTTTCTTGCCACTCTTTGGGCCCCTTGGTACCAATTGAGCATCGTTGCAACGCCACAGCCTACCTGAGTATTGTTGCTGACCATGTCCATCCCTTTATGACCACAATGTACCCAACATCTGATGGCTACTTTCAGCAGGATAATGCGCCATGTCATAAAGCTGGAATCATCTCAGACTGGTTTCTTGAACATGACAATGAGTTCACTGTACTCAAATGGCCTCCACAGTCACCAGATCTCAATCCAATAGAGCATCTTTGGGATGTGGTGGAACAGGAGATTCGCATCATGGATGTGCAGCCGACAAATCTGCGGCAACTGTGTGATGTCATCATGTCAATATGGACCAAAATCTCTGAGGAATGCTTCCAGCACCTTGTTGTATCTATGCCACGAAGAATTGAGGCAGTTCTGAAGGCAAAAGGGGGTCTGTATGTAGTAATCTCCTGAGCTCCCTCTAGTGGTGACTGTATATATCTGTATGTAGTAATCTCCTGAGCTCCCTCTAGTGGTGGCTGTATATATCTGTATGTAGTAATCTCCTGAGCTCCCTCTAGTAGTAGCTGTATATTCTGTATGTAGTAATCTCCTGAACTCCCTCTAGTGGTGGCTGTATATATCTGTATATAGTAATCTCCTGAGCTCCCTCTAGTGGTGGCTGTATATATCTGTATATAGTAATCTCCTGAGCTCCCTCTAGTGGTGGCTATATATATCTGTATGTAGTAATCTCCTGAGCTCCCTCCAGTGGTGGCTGTATAATATATGTATGTAGTAATCTCCTGAGCTCCCCCTAGTGGTGGCTGTATATATCTGTATGTAGTAATCTCCTGAGCTCCCTCTAGTGGTGGCTGTATATATCTGTATGTAGTAATCTCCTGAGCTCCCTCCAGTGGTGGCTGTATATATTCTGTATGTAGTAATCTCCTTAGCTCCCTCTAGTGTGACTGTATATATCTGTATGTAGTAATCTCCTGAGCTCCCTCTATTGGTGGCTGTATATATCTTATGTAGTAATCCCCCTGAGCTCCCTCTAGTGGTGGCTGTATATATCTGTATGTAGTAATCTCCTGAGCTCCCTCTAGTGGTGGCTGTATATATCTGTATGTAGTAATCTCCTGAGCTCCCTCTAGTGGTGGCTGTATATATATCTGTATGTAGTAATCTCCTGAGCTCCCTCTAGTGGTGGCTGTATATATCTGTATGTAGTAATCTCCTGAGCTCCCTCTAGTGGTGGCTGTATGTATATATCTGTATATGTAGTAATCTCCTGAGCTCCCTCTAGTGGTGGCTGTATATATCTGTATGTAGTAATATCTCCTGAGCTCCCCTCTAGTGGTGGCTGTATATATCTGTATGTAGTAATCTCCTGAGCTCCCTCTAGTGGTGGCTGTATATATCTGTATGTAGTAATCTCCTGAGCTCCCTCTAGTGGTGGCTGTATATATCTGTATGTAGTAATCTCCTGAGCTCCTTCTAGTGGTGGCTGTATATATCTGTATGTAGTAATCTCCTGAGCTCCCTCTAGTGGTGGCTGTATATATCTGTATGTAGTAATCTCCTGAGCTCCCTCTAGTGGTGGCTGTATATATCTGTATGTAGTAATCTCCTGAGCTCCCTCTAGTGGTGGCTGTATATATCTGTATGTAGTAATCTCCTGAGCTCCCTCTAGTGGTGGCTGTATATATCTGTATGTAGTAATCTCCTGAGCTCCCTCTAGTGGTGGCTGTATATATCTGTATGTAGTAATCTCCTGAGCTCCCTCTAGTGGTGGCTGTATATATCTGTATGTAGTAATCTCCTGAGCTCCCTCTAGTGGTGGCTGTATATATCTGTATGTAGTAATCTCCTGAGCTCCCTCTAGTGGTGGCTGTATATATCTGTATGTAGTAATCTCCTGAGCTCCCTCTAGTGGTGGCTGTATATATCTGTATGTAGTAATCTCCTGAGCTCCCTCTAGTGGTGGCTGTATATATCTGTATGTAGTAATCTCCTGAGCTCCCTCTAGTGGTGGCTGTATATATCTGTATGTAGTAATCTCCTGAGCTCCCTCTAGTGGTGGCTGTATATATCTGTATGTAGTAATCTCCTGAGCTCCCTCTAGTGGTGGCTGTATATATCTGTATGTAGTAATCTCCTGAGCTCCCTCTAGTGGTGGCTGTATATATCTGTATGTAGTAATCTCCTGAGCTCCTCTAGTGGTGGCTGTATATATCTGTATGTAGTAATCTCCTGAGCTCCTCTAGTGGTGGCTGTATATATCTGTATGTAGTAATCTCCTGAGCTCCCTCTAGTGGTGGCTGTATATATCTGTATGTAGTAATCTCCTGAGCTCCCTCTAGTGGTGGCTGTATATATCTGTATGTAGTAATCTCCTGAGCTCCCTCTAGTGGTGGCTGTATATATCTGTATGTAGTAATCTCCTGAGCTCCCTCTAGTGGTGGCTGTATATATCTGTATGTAGTAATCTCCTGAGCTCCCTCTAGTGGTGGCTGTATATATCTGTATGTAGTAATCTCCTGTGCTCCCCTCTAGTTGGGGCTGTATATATTCTGTATGTAGTTAATCTCCTGAGCTCCCTGCTAGTGGTGGCTGTATATATCTGTATGTAGTGATCTCCTGAGCTCCCTCTAGTGGTGGCTGTTTATATCTGTATGTAGTAATCTCCTGAGCTCCTCTTGTGGTGGTGAATATATCTGTAGTGCAGTAATCTCCTGAGCTCCCTCTAGTGGTGGCTTGTATATATCTGTATGTAGTAATCTCCTGGCTCCCTTAGTGGTGGCTGTATATATTCTGTATGTAGTAATCTCCTGAGCCTCCCTCTAGTGGTGGATGGGGATATATTTGTATGCAGTAAATCCCTGAGCTCCGTCTAGTGGTGGCTGTATATATATCTGTATGTAGTAATCTCCGGAGCTCCCTCTAGTGGTGGCTGTATAATCTGTATGTAGTATCTCCTGAGCTCCTTCTAATGTGGCTGTATATATCTGTATGTAGTAATCTCCTGTGCTCCCTCTAGTGGTGGCTGTATATATCTGTATGTAGTAATCTCCTGAGCTCCCTCTAGTGGTGGCTGTATATATCTGTATGTAGTGAATCTCCTGAGCTCCCTCTAGTGGTGGCTGTATATATCTGTATGTAATAATCTGCTGAGCTCCCTCTAGTAGTGGCTGTATATATCTGTATGTAGTAATCTCCTGAGCTCCCTCTAGTGGTGACTGTATTATCTGTATGTAGTAATCTGCCTGAGCTCCCTCTAGTGGTGGCTGTATATATCTGTATGTAGTAATCTCCTGAGCTCCCTCTAGTGTGGCTGTATATATCTGTATGTAGTAATCTCCTGAGCTCCCTCTAGTGGTGGCTGTATATATCTGTATGTAGTAATCTCCTGAGCTCCCTCTAGTGGTGGCTGTATATATCTGTATGTAGTAATCTCCTGAGCTCCCTCTAGTGGTGGCTGTATATATCTGTATGTAGTAATCTCCTGAGCTCCCTCTAGTGGTGGCTGTATATATCTGTATGTAGTAATCTCCTGAGCTCCTCTTAGTGGTGGCTGTATATATCTGTATGTAGTAATCTCCTGAGCTCCCTCTAGTGGTGGCTGTATATATCTGTATGTAGTAATCTCCTGAGCTCCCTCTAGTGGTGGCTGTATATATCTGTATGTAGTAATCTCCTGAGCTCCCTCTAGTGGTGGCTGTTATATATCTGTATGTAGTAATCTCCTGAGCTCCCTCTAGTGGTGGCTGTATATATCTGTATGTAGTAATCTCCTGAGCTCCCTCTAGTGGTGGCTGTATATATCTGTATGTAGTAATCTCCTGAGCTCCCTCTAGTGGTGGCTGTATATATCTGTATGTAGTAATCTCCTGAGCTCCCTCTAGTGGTGGCTGTATATATCTGTATGTAGTAATCTCCTGAGCTCCCTCTAGTGGTGGCTGTATATATCTGTATGTAGTAATCTCTGAGCTCCCTCTAGTGGTGGCTGTAATATATCTGTATGTAGTAATCTCCTGAGCTCCCTCTAGTGGTGGCTGTATATCTGTATGTAGTAATCTCCTGAGCTACCTCTATGGTGGCTGTATATATCTGTATGTAGTATCTCCTGAGCTCCCTCTAGTGGTGGCTGTATATATCTGTATGTAGTAATCTGCTGAGCTCCCTCTAGTGGAGGCTGAATATATCTGTATGTAGTAATCTGCTGAGCTCCCTCTAGTGGAGGCTGAATATATCTGTATGTAGTAATCTCCTGAGCTCCCTCTATTGGTGGCTGTATATATCTGTATGTAGTATCTCCTGAGCTCCTTCTAATGGTGGCTTATATATCTGTATGTAGTAATCTCCTGTGCTCCCTCTAGTGGAGGCTGAATATATCTGTATGTAGTAATCTCCTGGCTTCCCTTGTGGTGGCTTATATATCTGTATTATAATCTCCGAGCTCCTTGTGGTGGCTGTATATATCTGTATGTAGTAATCTCCTGAGCTCCCTCTAGTGGTGGCTGTATATATCTGTATGTAGTAATCTCCTGAGCTCCCTCTAGTGGTGGCTGTATATATCTGTATGTAGTAATCTCCTGAGCTCCCTCTAGTGGTGGCTGTATATATCTGTATGTAGTAATCTCCTGAGCTCCCTCTAGTGGATGCTGTATATATATCTGTATGTAGTAATCTCCTGAGCTCCCTCTAGTGGTGGCTGTATATATCTGTATGTAGTAATCTCCTGAGCTCCCTCTAGTGGTGGCTGTATATATCTGTATGTAGTAATCTCCTGACCTCCATCTTGTGGAGGCTGTATATATCTGTATGTAGTAATCTCCTGACCTCCATCTTGTGGAGGCTGTATATATCTGTATGTAGTAATCTCCTGACCTCCATCTTGTGGAGGCTGTATATCTTTGTATGCCATTAGTTCCTGAGCTCCCCCTATTGGCTGTAGGCAATTAGAATAGCATTAAGTCGCTCTATGGCTGTATTATAAGAGTTGGGTATTTGGAGCTTTGTATAAGTTTTGTAGAACCCTGCCGGTCCCCTGGTTACTGTTCCCCTTTAAATCTGAGTATTATTACTTATATAAGATGCATTGTTCCCTGTGACGCCCTTAGACAAGTCTGAACATTAAACAGTGAATTCTTCCCGTATTGTAGATGATATAAAGCAGGTGACCCCGGGGCACTGGCACCACTGCAGGTATGGTTTAGGGCTGGGCCCGCACTTCTGCTGATGCCAGGATGGCATGTAATTTGTAGCTGTAATCTCCAACCTATACCTTTCCAACGGCAGTAAAACTACAACTCCCAGCGTGTTTTAACAGCCCTGCCGATTTCAGAAACCAAACGTGCCGTGTACTTTCCCGAGCAGCAGGACCGCTCCTGGCCGCCTCTTCTGGGTCAGATTAGTAGTTTGCTCGGCCTGGTTAATCTCTTTGGATTGGTTCGCCTTCCTGTACATGTTGGGGGTGTCTGCTCGCTGGTTATAGCGTAAGCTGTGTGCAGTTCTTTCCAGATTCTCAGTATCATGTTCTAGTCTTCTGGAGATGTGTGTTCTGGGACCTGTGGTTCTCCTGCGTTTCACTGCTGCCAGCAGTCGGTGGTTGTGGTCAGTCCTTTAGTGTCCCCGCCTCCACCGTTCTCCGGCCCTGTATCGGTGGCTTTATTTCTGTGTATTGTTGTCCACCAGCGCTGATACTTGCTTCATGTCCGGTTGTAACCCTACAGTAAGTCCTGGGGGCCCCGGATAGAAGCGGTGAAGTCCGGCAGTAACGGCCTTCTTCACACACAGGCGGTATTTATAAAAGCTGCACTCCTGTTTCTGGTGTAAATCGTTGCACATTTTGTCACATAAACCACTGTGTGATGTTTGGGGATTTTTAACTCCAGCGGTTACGTGTTTTTTATGTTTTTTTTATTTGAAAAAAGTGTGAAAAAAACACAAAAGGCACAAAAACAGCGCATATACTTTTTGCTTACAGCAAACAACTGTTTTTTCTGAAAACCTCTACACGTGGCGCCCTCACGTCCTCCTGTCTTTCAGGGTTTGCGTCGTTTTTGCGTTCAGCGGTACCGATCCTCGATTTCCCGAAATGCGAACTCTTAATATTAACAGGATGATGGGGGTTGTGGTCCTTTTAAAGAACTTTGTAGAAGGTTTCCTAGATTACACAAGTATGGCAGGTCTGGTGATGGGGCCCTCGGGCCCCGGCTGATATCCAGTCCATGAATGCCCTGATGGGGGGAAGGAGCTTCTGTCCGTCCGTCTGTCTGGGGCAGGGAAGGCGCTGCCGTCCATCCAGGGCGAAAGTGATTCTGTAAGATTTCCCAGGAACAGTGCCACTATATCACACAGGTTGTGTCAGGTACTGCAAGGGGATATCCGTCATATCCTGACACCGCAATGATGGAGCCGCCGCCTCGTCTCACGCGGTTGCACCTCTGGCATCAGATAAAAGGCTGATTCTGGCAGTTAATCCTGTCAGTGCCGTGATTAAAACTGCTTGTAGACCCCCTTATAATAATGTAGACAGCCGCGGACCTGACACCGGTACCCGGGCGTTCCCTCGTAGATGTGTGCTAGTGCCAGAGCACAATTAGGGACACACCCAACTGACAACGGGCACAGAAATGCCCTGGTGTCAATGCTTTCATGTATTTCCAGGAGGAATAACAGAGGAATGACACAACAGAACGTTCCCCAGCTAATTTCATGGATGATACAAGTATTTACGGACCGGTCCCTCTTAGTCCGGTGCCAGGGCCAGAGACGTGCTGCGGGGCAATGGATGTAGAGTGGAAGCTCATAGGGACCACGGGTGACAGAGGCTCCCCAGTGACTGCCTGACACAAGGGGCTCTTTACAGAGGGACCGGGCCCCTGAGGGCCCCCCTCGTCTTTCTATAGGGCAGGATGTAGGAGCTGCCGACAAAAGATCCAATCAACCAATTCAGCTACAGTAAGAGGGTAGTACCAAGGCCAAAGTGGTGCTGGAGCCGGGCCCTGGTGCCTAGGGGCCACATAAGAAGCTGCTCACCTACACGGAAATCTCAGGGATCTTATGCGCTTTCCATGAGTGGGAAAACCCTCCTCTGGCACTGACAACCACTTTCCTAATCCAGAAGTGTGCGCCATACAGTTGTCACAGCCCCTCCCCCACTTCTCAGCCCCTCCCCCCTTCATTCTCAGAAACCAAGGCAGAAGGAACAGTCACTAGAAGCCAGCAAAGGGTTAATGAACTCCAGACTGTTAGAAAAGTTACCGCCTCCCCTTCGGCCATTGGCTAAATGTTCACGAGGTGCTCGTTGATTGGCGGAGTTCGCCACGCCCCTTTGTGTGTAACAAGTCCCTTACGGTCGACTGTGACACGCCCACACCTTCCAGTTTGATGGCAACACGCTTCCAGACGTCACCTCTGCCTCTCGCCATTGGCTGCCGCCTCGGCCTCCGACAGCCAATCAGCCGCCGGTAAGGTGACATCAGCTTAGCAACCATCCCCCTGCACGCGCCGACAGGGGGAGGCGTGGCCGGGTCGGGCGGTGAGTGGGTCCCCCTCCCTTCCTTACATGTGTCTCCGCCTTCCTGGCGATGATGTCACCTCTAAGCCGGGCGCTGGTTGGTCAATCCTGACGGGCTCTTGCTGTTGCTGTGTGGGAAGAGACGGCTTGGAGCTGCCGGTTTCTGATGAAGAGCCGGGAGAGGGGAAAGAGGGGTGAGTGACTTTAAACCCGCTCTCAGCACCTGCTCCGGTTCTTTCTGTCATAGCTGGACGGACTTCCAAACTCCGCTGTCACGCATGGCCATTTCTCATCCAGCCAGAGGGATTTCTGCAGCTCTTCCACCTCCTGCTTCACCCCAGCTACTTCACGCTGTACTTGCTGGTAGTTGTAGTTCTCAGCCGTGTAGTTTACGCTTCCTGTCTGGGCGAACCTTTTCCATGTCGAACTACAACTCCCGGCAGGCCCTGTGGCGGACTCGGCTCTTGATAAACAAGGCACTTCATCTCGCGGTGTGGTTGGTGGACCGATGGCCACGCCCCACCCTTCTTCCTACTGGCTACTGTACCAGCCTGTCACCTGTGATTAGTGCGTCACCGCCTACTTTTAACCGTTAGCCGCCTGTGATTGGCTACTGTATGCGTGGCTCCGGCGGTTTTTCGGCCCCTTGTCATTATGCTCCGCCTCCGCTGGCTTCCTATTGGTGGAGGACTCTGTCACTGGGCTAGTTGTGGGCTGTGATTGGCTGCCTCCTCCAGCTGTTCCTGCTTCATTCACCATTTTGTCTCCTGGAGTAAGGGGCCAGGCAGCAGTGTGTGGATGTCCGTGAGTGAGGGCCAGGTGAGTGTCCGCGGCTCCCCTCTGGTCTCCTCGAGCGCCGTCTGGACGTCACTGCTTCCCCTGTGTGTGTGCGCGCCCTGTGTCCTCCGTGCAGCAGCGCCCCCTCCTGTCTGTCCGGGGCAGGACTGTGTGCTGGGACTTGTAGTGCTCCCCTTCACATTCACAGCACAGGGCTGCACATGTTACATCCATGTGACACTGCACATACTACACGTTTACTACAGCTCCTGTGGCATCCGTGTGACGAGTACGTGATGTGCTGCACACTCTGCATAGTACGTAGGCGGATGTCACACACCAGGCCGCTACTTCTAGGACGTGTTATGTACATGTTACATGCTCTGGACAGGACACGTAGGGCATTGTGTGTGACACGTGACATATTACATGCTGCACAGTACATGTAGTGCGTGGCCTGTGGGGGATTATTACTCCGTACATATTACACGGGACATATTACATACATCTTATGTTCATATTACATTCCCTGCAGTACATGTAGTGTGTGAGCCATGGGTGATTATTACTCCGTACATACTACACGGGACATGTTACATACATCTTATGTTCATATTACATTCCCTGCAGTACATGTAGTGTGTGAGCCATGTGTGATTATTACTCCGTACATACTACACGTGACATGTTACATACATCTTATGTTCATATTACATTCCCTGCAGTACATGTAGTGTGTGACCTGTGGGTGATTATTGCTCCGTACATATTACACGGGACATGTTACATACATCTTATGTTTATATTACATTTGCTGCAGTACGTGTAAAGTGTCATGTGCACCGCATGATGAATACGTCTCTGTACATACTACATGTGACATATTACATACATCTTATGTTCATATTGTGTTCTCCGCAGTACGTGAAACGTGTCATGTGGGTGATTATTGCTCTGTAAATAGTACACGGGACATATTACATACATGTTATTTTTGTATTACATACTCCACAGTACTTGTATATATGGTGCGGGCACTGCATGAGGAATACAGCTCTGTACATATTACACGTGACATGTTACATACTCCACAGTACATGTAGCATATCGCAGGGTGATTATTGCTCTGTACATATTACACCTGACATGTTATGTTCATATTACATCCTCCGCAGTACGTGTAACGTATCGCGTGCTCTTTATGGTGGATATCGCTCTGCACATATTACACGTGACATATTACATACTTAGGAAGCACATACACACAATGTTCCCCACATCACGTATGTTGTACTGTATGTTACCTCTTGATGTATACTATATTCTTGCGTGTATTAGGTGAGACATTGCACAGTTTACATATTACATACATATGACGTGTAGATCACATGTGCTGTATTCCTTCTGCCGTGGTGTCCTTCAACTGTACCCCCTCCCCCCCCCGGTACCGTGTAACGCTGTGTGTCCGTGTGGTGTATGTGGATCTGATGGGATCTGTGCCCGGCTCCGCGCCTCGGGTGACTCTGTGCAGACGATTAACTGTGACGTGACGATGGCCGTGTTCGCTTCAAATGAGGATGGGGGGAGAATCTGGGGGGGATGGGTCCAGAGGGTGTGTGGGGGGGGGTTCAGAGGGGGTGGGGGGGGATCTGGAGGGGGTGGGGGGGGATCTGGAGAGGCTGTGGGGGGTTCAGAGGGGGTGGGGGGGATCTGGAGGGGGTGGGGGGGATCTGGAGAGGCTGTGGGGGGGTTCAGAGGCTGTGGGGGGGATCTGGAGGGTGTGTGGGGGGGGATCTGGGGGGGATGGGTTCAGAGGGGGTGGGGGGGGATCTGGAGGGGGTGGGGGGGATCTGGAGGGTGTGGGGGGGGATCTGGAGGGGGTGGGGGGGTTCAGAGGCTGTGGGGGGGATCTGGGAGTGCAGGGGGTTTGGAGGATGTCGGGGGGGTACGGCAGATAGGGGGCGCCTGCGCAGTGCCAGCGTGGTACCAGTTTGGCGCGTAGGTAAATGATCTGTATGTCGGGGGGGGGGTCACAGAAGGAGGTCGCCCGTCAGGGGGAGGAAAAGTTGGGTTCTGGTCATTTGTAGAAGTGTCTTCCGTGTTTGTTGTGGTGATGTCATTACAGTGCCCCCCCCCCGATGCTGTGTGGCAAGGAATGTGGGTGTCGTCCTCTCGCCCGGCGGCTCACATTCTGCGAGTTATTATTACCCGGCCGCCCGGAGGATGAACACGCGGGGCTGCAGAGGACGGGAAGGGTTAACGCCTCCGAGATGTGATGCGTGTGGGGTGTCACCTTCTACTGTAGAGGATGTAGCAGAGCCGGGTTTGTCACTTGATGCAGCTCCTGGGACACTTCAGTGTATTATCTGCAGATTTACATAGGACTGCAGGTGAACCGGCTGTACTCAGACTCCTGGAAGACCCAGTCAGCTCTGCTACATCTATGTAGGGGGAGGATGTGGTGAACATTAGTGCAAGGCCGGCGGACGGTGAAGAGCAGTGATAGTGCAGCCGGGGCTAAAACAGTGCAACGTGGGTGTGAATATAAGCGAGGGATCACTAGTGTAGTGCAAGGAGAATGTGGGATCTGTGGGGCAGGCCGCTCTCTAAAATAGTGCACAGCGAGTGTGAATGAGTGTGTGATCACTAGTGCAAGGGGAAGGTGGGATCTGTGCGGCACGTTGCTCATGAAAACAGTGCAAAGCGGGTGTGAATATGAGCGAGGGATCACTAGTATAGTGCAAGGGGAATGTGGGATCTGTGGGCCATGCCAGTGATAAAATGGTGCAAAGCGGGTGTGAATATGAGTGTGTAATCACTAGTGCAAGGGGAATGTGGGAACTGTAGGGCATGCTGGTTGGTGAAATAGTGCACAGTGCGTATGAGTGTGGGATCACTAGTATAGTTCAGGGAGAATGTGGGAGAGGCCACTGACTAAAATAGTGCAAACTGGGTGTGAATATGAGCGAGGGATCACTAGTGTAGTGCGGGGGGATTGTGGGGCACAGATTGTGGGCTCACCAGTGTAGTGCAGCAGTGATGTCCACACTGTCACTGGTTATCACTGGTTCTCGTCTGTATTATGGGGGTGACCTGCACGGTGCGATGTCGTGAGCAGGGCGCTCGTCCCGGGAGCTACAAGCGTGGCATCGGTGGGCACTGGTGAGTGGACGGCGGGTGGTCAGAGACGGGGCCCTCACTATCGAGTACCGCTTATAGGGTGGCTAGAATTCCCGGATACACCCTGCACCCAGGGGCTACGCCCCAGAGCACCAGTATAGTGCGGAGAGTGGTGAGCGTGGTGCTGTGATACCCAGAATAATATGGTACGTCTGGTTGGTATTCGCGGAGCCGCCCCTCCCCCGTGCTCTGGCGGGCACCAGGTTTACGGGTCGTGCTCACCGGCTCTGCACCTTCCACAGACGGCGCTGGCAGCGAGCTGGTGATGTGACTTGAGGGGGTGAGAACTTGTGAGTGAAACGCGTAGGTGTGTGCGTGTGGGAGATGTCTGCTGGTGCATCCCTGCGTGTCGTGTGTGCGCCCGGGCTCCCCGCACATATGTTCTCAGGGTCCGTGTGCTGAACATGTCCTGGCATGTGCCTGGTGTGTGCGTGTGTCGGGGGAGGGGGGGTTGTCACATTAGATAACCAGGTATCACCGGGACCCTGGACTCTAATGGTATGGTTTGTGGGGGAGGTGCAGACCCCACTGTGGTTATCCAGTCAATCAGCTGCCAGTCCTGTGCCTGAAACGCGTCGGTCCGAGCAGCCATCTTAGCCGCGGCGGCGCGCGTTCATCATACCTACGTGGAGGTGTCCCTGCGGTCAGGTATCCATCCGTGTGCGATGTATGATGACACCCGCCGTACCTGCTGCGCATCCTTCATACCAGCGCTTAACCCCTGCACTGCTGCTCCACATCACCGTCCTGCCTGGCAGAGGAGAGGTTGGCTGGGGGAGGGGAGGGGGGGGATGGGCCCTGTGATGTGCACGCTCCTGTCTGCACCTGTCCCTCTGCGCACACACGGGGGCCACATCCATCCAGCAGAACGCAGCCTGGATTTACACGTACGGCACAATGGACCGCGGCATGAGAGGCGCCAGATCCTGCAGCGGTGCCCATGATGAGAGTAGTTGTCCATTCTTTTGTGGAAATGACCAGTAATCTGAAGAAATGTTGATTTGCCGGGCACGGTCACATGACTGCTGCGAACCCTGCGTCCACGGCGGTTTTCCGGAAATAAGACGTAATCGTCGTGAAAAGCTCTGCTACTTCTCTCATTTGCTTTGTGCTTCTATTCTCCTCCGTTTTCAAGATCTCTGCTTGCTGTTATCTGCAGAGCTTGTTACAGTGTATCAGCGCGTTCTCCTGCATTCAGTGGTTTCCATTCCCTGACAGCAAGCAGAGATCGTGACAACGGCAAGGAGCAGGAACGACGGGCTGTAGTATAAATGTCCCCGTAGACCGCCCTCTATAGTGTACATGTCCCCGTAGACCGCCCTCTATAGTGTACATGTCCCCGTAGACCGCCCTCTATAGTGTACATGTCCCCGTAGACCGCCCTCTATAGTGTACATGTCCCCGTAGACCGCACTCTATAGTGTACATGTCCCCGTAGACCGCACTCTATAGTGTACATGTCCCTGTAGACCGCCCTCTATAGTGTACATGTCCCCGTAGACCGCACTCTATAGTGTACATGTCCTGTAGACCGCCCTCTATAGTGTACATGTCCCTGTAGACCGTTCTCTATAGTGTACATGTCCTCGTAGACCGCCCTCTTATAGTGTACATGTCCCCATAGACCGCCCTCTATAGTGTACATGTCCCTGTAGACCGCCCTCTATAGTGTACATGTCCTGTAGACCGCCCTCTATAGTGTACATGTCCCCGTAGACCGCCCTCTATAGTGTACACGTCCCTGTACACCGCCCTCTATAGTGTACATGTCCCCATAGACCGCCCTCTATAGTGTACATGTCCCCGTAGACCGCCCTCTATAGTGTACATGTCCTGTAGACCGCCCTCTATAGTGTACATGTCCCCGTAGACCGCACTCTATAGTGTACATGTCCTGTAGACCGCCCTCTATAGTGTACATGTCCCCGTAGACCGCCCTCTATAGTGTACATGTCCCCGTAGACCGCCCTCTATAGTGTACATGTCCCTGTAGACCGCCCTCTATAGTGTACATGTCCCCGTAGACCGCCCTCTATAGTGTACATGTCCCCGTAGACGGCCCTCTATAGTGTACATGTCCTGTAGACGCCCTCTATAGTGTACATGTCCCGTAGACCGCCTCTATAGTGTACATGTCCCTGTAGACCGCCCTCTATAGTGTACATGTCCCCGTAGACGCGCCCTCTATAGTGTACATGTCCCCTGTAGACCGCCCTCTATAGTGTACATGTCCTGTAGACCGCCCTCTATAGTGTACATGTCCCCGTAGACCGCCCTCTATAGTGTACATGTCCCTGTAGACCGCCCTCTATAGTGTACATGTCCCTGTAGACCGCCCTCTATAGTGTACACGTCCTGTACACCGCCCTCTATAGTGTACATGTCCCCGTAGACCGCCCTCTATAGTGTACATGTCCCCGTAGACCGCCCTCTATAGTGTACATGTCCCCGTAGACCGCCCTCTATTAGTGTACACGTCCCTGTACACCGCACTCTATAGTGTACATGTCCCCGTAGACCGCCCTCTATAGTGTACATGTCCTGTAGACCGCCCTCTATAGTGTACATGTCCCCGTAGACCGCCCTCTATAGTGTACATGTCCTCGTAGACTGCACTCTATAGTGTACATGTCCCCGTAGACCGCCCTCTATAGTGTACATGTCCTGTAAGACCGCCCTCTATAGTGTACATGTCCCCGTAGACCGCCCTCTATAGTGTACATGTCCTCGTAGACCGCACTCTATAGTGTACATGTCCCCGTAGACCGCCCTCTATAGTGTACATGTCCTGTAGACCGCCCTCTATAGTGTACATGTCCCCGTTAGACCGCCCTCTATAGTGTACAATGTCCTCGTAGACCGCCCTCTATAGTGTACATGTCCTGTAGACCGCCCTCCTATAGTGTACATGTCCCCGTAGACCGCCCTCTATAGTGTACATGTCCCCGTTAGACCGCCCTCTATAGTGTACATGTCCCCGTAGACCGCCCTCTATAGTGTACATGTCCCCGTAGACAGCACTCACTCTATAGTGTACATGTCCCCGTAGACCGCCCTCTATAGTGTACATGTCCCCGTAGACCGCACTCTATAGTGTACATGTCCTGTAGACCGCCCTCCTATATAGTGTACATGTCCCCGTAGACGCCCTCTATAGTGTACATGTCCCCCGTAGACCGCCCTCTATAGTGTACATGTCCCCGTAGACCGCCCTCTATAGTGTACCGCCCTCTATAGTCCCTGTAGACCGACAACTCACTCTATAGTGTACATGTCCCCGTAGACGCGCCCTCTATAGTGTACATGTCCCCGTAGACCGCCCTCTATAGTGTACATGTCCCCGTAGACCCCTCTATATGTACATGTCCCCGTAGACCGCCCTCTATAGTGTACATGTCCCCGTAGACCGCCTCTAAGTGTACATGTCCTGTAGACCGCCCTCTATAGTGTACATGTCCCCAGTGTAGACCGCCCTCTATAGTGTACATGTCCCGTAGACCGCCCTCTATAGTGTACATGTCCCCGTGTAGTGTACCCCCGTAGACCGCCCTCTATAGTGTACATGTCCCGTAGACCGCGCCCTCTATAGTGTACATGTCCCCGTAGACCGCCCTCTATAAGTGTACATGTCCCCGTAGACGCGCCCTCTATAGTGTACATGTCCCTAGACCGCCTCTATAGTGTACATGTCCCCGTAGACTCACCTCTATAGTGTACATGTCCCTGTAGACGCTCTCTATAGTGTACATGTCCCGTAGACCGCCCTCTATAGTCATGTCCCCGTAGACCGCCCTCTATAGTGTACATGTCCCGTAGACCGCCCTCTATAGTGTACATGTCCCCGTAGACCGCCTCTATAGTGTACATGTCCCCGTAGACCGCCCTCTATAGTGTACATGTCCCCGTAGACCCGCCTCTCTATAGTGTACATGTCCCCGTAGACCGCCCTCTATAGTGTACATGTCCCCGTAGACCGCCCTCTATATAGTTACATGTCCCCGTAGACCGCCCTCTATAGTGTACATGTCCCCGTAGACCGCCGCCTCTATAGTGTACATGTCCCCGTAGAACCGCCCTCTATAGTGTACATGTCCCCGTAGACCGCCCTCTATAGTGTACATGTCCCCGTAGACCGCCCTCTATAGTGTACATGTCCCGTAGACGCGCCCTCTATAGTGTACATGTCCCCGTAGACGGCCCTCTATAGTGTACATGTCCCCGTAGACGCGCCCTCTATAGTGTACATGTCCCCGTAGACCCGCCCTCTATAGTGTACATGTCCCTGTAGACCGCCCTCTATAGTGTACATGTCCCCGTAGACCGCACTCTATAGTGTACATGTCCCTGTAGACCGCCCTCTATAGTGTACATGTCCCTGTAGACCGCCCTCTATAGTGTACATGTCCCCTAGACGCCCTCTATAGTAATGCCCCGTAGACCGCCCTCTAATAGTGTACATGTCCCGTTAGACCGCCCTCTATAGTGTACATGTCCCCGTAGACCGCCCTCTATAGTGTACATGTCCCCGTAGACCGTCCTCTATAGTGTACATGTCCTCGTAGTAGACCGCCCTCTATAGTGTACATGTCCGTAGACCGCCCTCTATAGTGTACATGTCCTCGTAGACCGCCCTCTATAGTGTACATGTCCCCGTAGACCGCCCTCTATAGTGTACTGTCCGTAGACCGCCCTATAGTGTACATGTCCCCGGTAGCCGCCCTCTATAGTGTACATGTCCCGTAGACCGCCCATTTAAGTACAATATAGTGTACTGTCTATTATAGTGTACATGTCCCCGTAGACCGCCCTCTATAAGTGTACATTCCGTAGACCCCTAGTTCTATAGTGTACATGTCCCCGTAGACCGCTCTCTATAGTGTACACGTCCCCGTAGACCGCCCTCTATAGTGTACACGTCCCGTAAGACGCCCCTCTATATAGTGTACATTGTCCCCGTAGACCGCCCTCTATAGTGTACATGTTATCTGACTGTCTGGTCCGGTTGCCCCTGTGGTCAGCTGACCTCCCACTATAACATCCTCTATGGACTGCCCCTTTAAATCCTGTCTCTTTAATCCTCTTGTTTTCTACCATTTTCGCTGATTCTTTTGCTTTTCTTTTCCAGGCGCCGTCTTGATCCCCCAAAGATGAAACCAGTCAAGAAAGCAACAACCTCCACCCGCAGCAAGAAACAGAAGAGAAAGGTGGAGGAAGGGAGGCAGGAGGACGAGGCCACCGAGGAGGAGGCATCAGAGGAGGCCTCAGAGGAGTCGGGGCACCACCTGGCATTCGTGGGTGCAAGGAAGATGCAAGTAAAAGTGGAACCTACAGTGACGGATATGACGGGGCCCCAGCTGAACAAGCAGGAGCTGCCGACCCGCGACTCGGAGCAGATGATGGAGGCGCAGGCCGGAACATCTCAGGTTTGCATGGAGGCACCGAACAACGACCAGGCGATGAGTAAAGGGGTGTACGAGCCGCCCCGCTGGGAGATGCCTCTGAGCAGGAAGACCGCAACTTTCAAGTCTAAAGCACCCAAGAGAAAGTACGTGGAGGGCCAAGGGTCTCAAGAGGCACAGGAAGACTCTTCCAGTAGCTGTGAAGGTCCTCCGGCACCGCAGGAGTCCATGCTGGAACAGTCTGCAGCTCCGGCTATAGAGGCGGAGGACATATGTCCGTCTGTCAGGTCTTCTAGCACGGACACGGCTAGCGAGCACTCCGCAGACTTAGAGGAAGAAGTCGAGAAAGTCCAAACGGAGCTAGAGCCCCCGGCCGCGTCCTGGCCGGAGATGGACGTGCGAGGTCACCTGCAGCCCCAGAAGGTCCTGGCCAGGAAGGAGGACGCCTTCTATCTCTGCCCAAGTAAAGCAAGTCCGCCGAAACCAGGAGCTCGGCGTTCTCTTTCCTGGCTCCCAGACCATAACGTTCCTGGACATCATGCAGGACGCGGTCCTTCTGGACCAGATCCCAGCACCCGGGGAAGTAGAGGTGGGATCGGCAGTGTGCGCGTGTGTCGGACCCGAGAGCACCACTTACCGGGAAGGAACCGTCGTAGAAATAGTTCAGAATCCCGCTGTCTTACAAAGTGTGCTTTCAGCAGAGCCCAGGCCGGAGGGACCGGGACTACGGTTGGGTCCCTCACAACAGTATCCGGCTGGTGCGCTTCCCGTGGTATAAAGAGACGATATTGGCGGTTCCCCGAGCGGTCGAGGAGAAGCCGCAACAAGTGCTGGGAAGGTTCTCCACCACTCATCCCTCCGAGCAGCAGTCCGGCGGGCCGGTGGAGATCCCGACGGCAGAACAAAAGCACCTGGAGGACGCCGAGGTGTCGAAGATCAGCTTCAGTATGCCCGTCAGTGAGGAGAAGCTGTCCTCTGTACAGCACTGCATTCTGTCCCCACCCAAGTCGCCCGCTTACGCCCTCATGAGTCGCTTGCCCGAGCAGCCGTCCCCCTTACTGAGCCCGGATGCAGGGAGCCGGAGCAGTTGCAGCAGCGTGTCCCTGGATAAGTGCAGTACGCCGGGGTCCCCGTTCCCGCACCCCGTTGACGGCAGCACAACAGAAGTACAAGAAGGGAGACGTGGTTTGCACCCCGAACGGAATCCGTAAGAAGTTCAACGGGAAGCAGTGGCGGCGGCTTTGCTCGCGGGACGGCTGCATGAAGGAGTCCCAGCGACGCGGATACTGTTCCCGCCATCTGTCCATGAGGACGAAGGAGATGGAGAGCCTGTCGGAGGGCCGGGGCGGCCGGGAGGGGAGCGCAGAGTTTGACTGGGACGACACCTCGAGGGACAGTGAAGTCAGCAGCATACGCACCGACTCTCGCCCCCGCCTGGTGGCCGCCGCTGACCTCTCGCGCTTTGACTTTGACGAGTGTGAAGCTGCAAATATGTTAGTGTCTCTGGGAAGCTCCCGCTCCGGAACGCCTTCCTTCTCGCCCGTCTCCAACCAGTCTCCCTTCTCCCCGACGCCGTCTCCTTCACCTTCCCCGCTCTTCGGCTTCAGGCCGGCCAACTTCAGTCCCATCAATGCTTCCCCCGTCATCCAGCGAGCGGCTCGCAGCCGCCATGTCAGCGCAAGCACCCCCAAGGGGCAAGCAGTATTGACCCGGAGATGCCTGCACCACTCCCACCACCGAGAGAGGCAGCCGGCGGGTATCCTGCCCTCCTTCCAGACAAACCTCACCTTCACTGTACCCATGAGCCCCAGCAAGAGGAAGCCAGACTCCCACCACGGCAGTGCCAGCTCAGCCGCCGACTTCCAGAAGACTGATAGCATGGACTCCGGGGTGGACTCTGTCTCTCACACCCCAACCCCATCCACACCCGCCGGATTTCGATCTGGCTCGCCCGCCATCTTTTCCCGATCCCAGCAAGCCTCTCCATCTTTGCTCCTGTCGCCCCCTGCTGGCCTGACCTCTGACCCCAGCCCCACGGTCCGCAGGGTCCCAGCGGTGCAGAGAGACTCTCCTGTCATTGTGCGTAACCCGGACGTCCCTCTGCCCTCAAAGTTTGTGGAGAAGCCGTCAGATGGGGGGCCCCGAGTTGTTGGAGGAGCGGTGACTGGAGGCAGTAGTCCCAGGCGTCTGGTTAAAGTATGTTCCAAGGAGCATCCATCTAAGACTCAGCTCCAGATACCGGTGCCCATCAACGCTACCCAGATACAGAACGTGGCCCGATCATTGCCGTCTGGTCAACCCAGCGCCGGAGAGTCATCTCCCTGCACGTCCTCTGGTCCGTCGGATCACCCTCCAGCCGCCTTCAGTGTCTCCTCACCATTCCAGCCGCTCGCCTTCCATCCGTCTCCTGCTGCGCTGCTGCCGGTTATCGTGCCCAGTGACTACAGCAGCCACCCTGCTCCCAAGAAAGAGATCTCATGGGACGGCCGGGCACAGGTAGGCGACATCTTCACCGCCATGTTGCTGCGTAATCGTAAAGAGAGTTGTGGAATTGTATTTTGAGCAATCGCCCATCTCCCCTCCATGACCAGGAGCGATCTGGGTAATAACAAGGGGCAGAAGCGGGAAACTGAGCTCCTCCCAACTGGAGCCGCCAGTAATTAATGGCATCTGCCTTATGTGAATGAAAGGTACCTGTGCCTGACGAATCCCCTCTGCTGATGTCTCCCACTCTGCCACGTGTGGACCCCCATCACGCCTGCTGATGGAGAGCGGAATCCCTGTAATCCGTATGTAAATTGCTCAGAATGCAATTCCATAATGTAACAGTTAAAATGTAACCGTCATATTATATTACAGAGTAGCATGTGTGTGTGTATATATATATGTCCCCCGTCCCTTTCCACTGGTCCCTTAAAACAGCGTTGCTAGGACTTGTCCGTCTTCCCTTCAGTGTTAACAGAAGACAGAGGGGCGGTCCTTCACACTGCAGGCCTGCTTTAGGCTTCAGAGGGCGGAGGCGTGTCAGTCAGTAATCCAATCTGATTGGCTGGCAGGAAGCTGCTGGCTACAGCAAGTGTGTATGTGAGGTGAGGGAAGGCAGTTCTGGCCTCAGAGAACTGGCAGAGGAGCCATCCTGAGAAGATCCTCATATTGTAGAGGATAAAACAGCCGTAACTAAAGGAAAAACTCAAGGAAATGTGAGTGAATGCATGTGGAGGGCATGCAAGGGGTTTGGCAGCTGTAAGCAGAGAATGGTCATGTGACATGATAAAGCCCGCCCACCATGGCATCGGTCGGCAGTGGTGATGAGGGGGACACAGAGAAGGAAAAGAAAGTGAGAACGTTATAGTTTTGTGGGGAAAATTTAGTTCAGATTTGTGCTTTTAGCTTTTTGGGACTTGTATGAGCTGTGTAGGTGGGATCTCCCTTTAAATTGGCTCTAGAGGTGAAGTGTCCTATTAACAGCAGATGAGATGCCGCTGGTACCAATTAGAGGATTCTAGGGGGCGCCGTAGGGGGAACCCCCTGTATGCAGCGGGCGCCGTAGGGGGAACCCCCTGTATGCAGCGGGCACCGTAGGGAGGGAACCCCCTGTATGCAGCGGGCACCGTAGGGGGGGAACCCCCTGTATGCAGCGGGCGCCGTAGGGGGAACCCCCTGTATGCAGTGGGCGCCGTAGGGAGGGAACCCCCTGTATGCAGCAGGCGCCGTAGGGGGAACCCCCTGTATGCAGCGGGCACCGAAAAAAAGCAACATATGCTAAAATTAATTTTTTGATGAAAACTTGACGATTACCCCATTACATAATATTCATTTTATAGAAAGAACAGTGTTTTTCATCTAGTGCAAAGTGGTGACATTTACTTATAGTATGGCGCCCCCTGGTGATCAGTTACTTACATAGTATGGCTCCACCTGGTGATCAGTTACTTACATAGTATGGCTCCCCCTGGTGATCAGTTACTTACATAGTATGGCTCCACCTGGTGATCAGTTACTTACATAGTATGGCTCCACCTGGTGATCAGTTACTTACATAGTAATGTGGCTTGCCACCTGGTGATCAGTTTTACTTACATAGTATGGCTCCACCTGGTGATCAGTTACTTACATAGTATGGCTCCACCTGGTGATCAGTTACTTACATAGTATGGCTCCACCTGGTGATCAGTTACTTACATAGTATGGCTCCACCTGGTGATCAGTTACTTACATAGTATGGCTCCACCTGGTGATCAGTTACTTACATAGTATGGCTCCCCACCTGGTGATCAGTTACTTACTTACATAGTATGGCTCCAACCTGGTGATCAGTTACTTACATAGTATGGCTCCCCTGGTGATCAGTTACTTACATAGTATGGCTCCACCTGGTGATCAGTTACTTACATAGTATGGCTCCCCCTGGGTGATCAGTTACTTACATAGTATGGCTCCACCTGGTGATTCAGTTACTTACATAGTATGGCTCCACCTGGTGTTCAGTTCACTTACATAGTATGGCTCCACCCTGTGTTCAGTTACTTACATAGTATGGCTCCACCTGGTGATCAGTTACTTTACATAGTATGGCTCCACCTGGTGTTCAGTTACTTACATAGTATGGCTCCACCTGGTGATCAGTTACTTACATAGTATGGCTCCACCTGGTGATTCAGTTACTTACATAGTATGGCTCCACCTGGTGTTCAGTTACTTACATAGTATGGCTCCACCTGGTGTTCAGTTACTTACATAGTATGGCTCCACCTGGTGTTCAGTTACTTACATAGTATGGCTCCGCCTGGTGATCAGTTACTTACATAGTATGGCTCCCCTGGTGTTCAGTTACTCATTAGTGTATGGCTCCACCTGTGTTCAGTTACTTACATAGTATGGCTCCACCTGGTGATCAGTTACTTACATAGTTGGCTCCCCTGGTGACATTACTGTATGGCTCCCCTGGTGATCAGTTACTTACATAGTATGGCTCCAGCTGGTGATCAGTTACTTACATAGTATGGCTCCACCTGGTGTTCAGTTACTTACATAGTTGGCTCCACCTGGTGATCAGTTACTTACATAGTATGGCTCCGCCCTGGTGATCAGTTACTTACATAGTATGGCTCCCCTGGTGATCAGTTACTTACATATATGGCTCCGCCTGGTGTTCAGTTACTTACATAGTAATGGCTCCGCCTGGTGTCAGTTTACTTACATAGTATGGCTCCCCCTGGTGATCAGTTACTTACATATATGGCTCCCTGTGATCAGTACTTAATAGTATGGCCTCCCCCCTGGTGATCAGTTACTTACATAGTAATGGCTCCACCTGGTGTTCAGTTACTTACATAGTATGGCTCCACCTGGTGGTCAGTTACTTACATAGTATGGCTGCACTTGGTGTTCAGTTACTTACATAGTATGGCTCCACCTGGTGATCAGTTACTTACATAGTATGGCTCCACCTGGTGATCAGTTACTTACATAGTATGGCTCCACCTGGTGATCAGTTACTTACATAGTATGGCTCCACCTGGTGATCAGTTACTTACATAGTATGGCTCCACTGGTGTTCAGTGTGGACATCCACCTCCTGAACTGAGTGCTGGAGGACATGCATGCTTGGTCTCTCTCCGCACAGCCAGGTCTCTGCACAGGGATCCTCTCCACCCTGCAGTGCAGCCAATAGAAATCCCTTTCAGTCTGTCAGCAGGAGCTGAACCGGGGGCAGTAGGAGCAGTAGACGGCCGGCACTGCCCCCTTCACTGCTGCAGACTCGGTTCATATATTCTCTGTCTGCAGGGATCTAATTGGGGATGACACCGCTACCAGAGGGGGAAGGAGACTGACTGGTGCTGATGTGGAGTACGGAGGAGTGAAGGCATATGGAGGGCATGCAAGGGGTTTGGCAGTTGTAAGCAGAGAATGGTCATGTGACATGATAAAGCCCGCCCACCATGGCATCGGTCGGCAGTGGTGATGAGGGGGACACAGAGAAGGAAAAGAAAGTGAGAACGTTATAGTTTTGTGGGGAAAATTTAGTTCAGATTTGTGCTTTTAGCTTTTTGGGACTTGTATGAGCTGTGTAGGTGGGATCTCCCTTTAAATTGGCTCTAGAGGTGAAGTGTCCTATTAACAGCAGATGAGATGCCGCTGGTACCAATTAGAGGATTCTAGGGGGCGCCGTAGGGGGAACCCCCTGTATGCAGCGGGCACCGAAGATGGGAACCCCCTGTAATGCAGCGGGCGCCGTAGGGGGAACCCCCTGTATGCAGCGGGCGCCGTAGGGGGAACCCCCTGTATGCAGCGGGCGCCGTAGGGGGAACCCCCTGTATGCAGCGGGCGCCGTAGGGGGAACCCCCTGTATGCAGCGGGCGCCGTAGGGGGGAACCCCCTGTATGCAGCGGGCGCCGTAAGGGGGACCCCCTGTATTGCAGCGGGCGCCGTAGGGGGAACCCCTGTATGCAGCGGGCGCCGTTAGGGGGAACCCCCTGTATGCAGCGGGCGCCGTAGGGGGAACCCCCTGTATGCAGCGGGCACCGAGATGGGAACCCCCTGTATGCAGCGGCACCGAAGATGGGAACCCCCTGTATGCAGCGGGCACCGTAAGGGGGGAACACCCTGTAGCAGCGGGCGCCGTAGGGGGGGGGAACACCCTGTATGCAGCGGGGCGCCGTAGGGGGGGGGGAACACCCTGTATGCAGCGGGCGCCGTAGGGGGGGGGGAACACCCTGTATGCAGCGGGGCGCCGTAGGGGGGGGGAACACCCTGTATGCAGCGGGCGCCGTAGGGGGGGGGGGGAAACACCCTGTATGCAGCGGGCGCCGTAGGGGGGGGGGAACACCCTGTATGCAGCGGGCGCCGTAGGGGGGAAACACCCTGTATGCAGCGGGCGCCGTAGGGGGGAAACACCCTGTATGCAGCGGGCGCCGTAGGGGGGAAACACCCTGTTAATGCAGCGGGCCGCCGTAGGGGGAAACACCCTGTATGGAAACACCCTGTATGCAGCGGGCGCCGTAGGGGGGGAACACCCTGTATGCAGCGGGCCGCCGTAGGGGGGGTGGGGAAACACTCTGTATGCAGCGGGCACCGTAGGGGGGGGGAACACCCTGTATGCAGCGGGCGCCGTAGGGGGGGGGGGAACACCCCTGTATGCAGCGGGCGCCGTAGGGGGGGGGGGACACCCTGTATGGTGCAGCGGGCGCCGTAGGGGGGAAACACCCTGTATGCAGCGGGCGCCGTAGGGGGAACACCCTGTATGCAGCGGGCGCCGTAGGGGGGAACACCCTGTATGCATGCGGGCACCGTAGGGGGGGGAACACCCCTGTATGCAGCGGGCGCCTTAGGGGGGGAACACCCTGTATGCAGCGGGCGCCGTAGGGGGGGAACACCCTGTATGCAGCGGGCACCGTAAGGGGGGGGAAACACCCTGTAATGCAGCGGGCACCGTAAGGGGGGGAAACACCCTGTATGCAGCGGGCACCGTAAGGGGGGAACACCCTGTATGCAGCGGGCACCGTAGGGGGGGAACACTCTGTATGCAGCGGGCACCGTAGGGGGGGAACACCCTGTATGCAGCGGGCGCCGTAAGGGGGGGGGGGCACCCTGTATGCAGCGGGCGCCGTTAGTAGGGTGGGGGGACACCCTGTATGCAAGCGGGCGCCGTTAGGGGGGGGGAACACCCTGTATGCAGCGGGCGCCGTAGGGGGGGGGAACACCCTGTATGCAGCGGGCGCCTTAGGGGGGGGGGGGGAAACACCCTGTATGGGCAGCGGGCGCCCTTAGGGGGGGGGGAACACCCTGTATGCAGCGGGCGCCGTAGGGGGGGAACACCCTGTATGCAGCGGGCGCCTTAGGGGGGGGGAAACACCCTGTATGCAGCGGGCGCCGTAGGGGGCGGGAACACCCCGTATGCAGCGGGCGCCGTAGGGGGCGGGAACACCCTGTATGCAGCGGGCCGCCGTAGGGGGCGGGAACACCCTGTATGCAGCGCGCCGTAGGGGGGGGGGGTAACAACACCCTGTATGCAGCGGGCGCCGTAGGGGGTGCAACCCTGTATGCACAGCCACTGTATGCACGGGCGCGCGTAGGGGGGGGGGGGGGGGAACACCCTGTATGCAGCGGGCGCCGTAGGGGGGGGAACACCCTGTATGCAGCGGGGCGCACGTCAGGGGCAGGAACACCCTGTATTGCAGCGGGCGCCGTAGGGGGGGGGGGCAACACCCTGTATGCAGCGGGCGCCGTAGGGGGGGGGGGAACACCTGTAGCAGCGGGCGCCGTAGGGGGGGGGAACACCCTGTATGCAGCGGGCGCCGTAGGGGGCGGGAACACCCTGTATGCAGCGGGGCGCCGTAGGGGGGCGGAACACCCTGTATGCAGCGGGCGCCGTAGGGGGGGAACACCCTGTATGCAGCGGGCGCCGTAGGGGGGGGGGAACACCCTGTATGCAGCGGGCGCCGTAGGGGGCGGGGAACACCCTGTATGCAGCGGGCGCCGTAGGGGGGGGGGGGGATACACCCTGTATGCAGCGGGCGCCGTAGTGGGGGGGGGAACACCCTGTATGCAGCGGGCGCCGTAGTGGGGGGGGGAACACCCTGTATGCAGCTAGGGGCGCCGTAGGCGGGCGCCGTAGTGGGGGGCCGGGGGCGCCGTAACCCTGTATGCAGCGGGCGCCGGGGGGGGGGAACACCCTGTATGCAGCGGGCGCCGTAGGGGGGGGGAACACCCTGTATGCAGCGGGCGCGTGTGGGGGGGGGAAACCCTGTATGCAGCGGGCGCCGTAGGGGGGGGGGGGAACACCCTGTATGCAGCGGGCGCCGTAGGGGGGGGGGGGGGGAACACCCTGTATGCAGCGGGCGCCGTAGGGGGGGGGGACACCCTGTATGCAGCGGGCGCCGTAGGGGGGGGGGAACACCCTGTATGCAGCGGGCGGGGCCGTTTAGGGGGGGGGAACACCCTGTATGCAGCGGGCGCCGTGGGGGGGGGGGAACACCCTGTAATGCAGCGGGCGCCGTAGGGGGGGGGAACACCTGTATGCAGCGGGGCACTGAGGGGGGGGGGGGGAACACCCTGTATGCAGCGGCGCCGTAGGGGGGGAACACCCTGTATGCAGCGGGAAGCCGTGTGGGGGGGGAAACACTCTGTATGCAGCGGGCGCCGTAGGGGGAACCCTGGTACGCAGGGGGCGCCACTCAACCTGTCGGGGGTCAGGATTTGGGGAGAGCTGGGTGATCTGTAATGGCTACCATGAGGTACCCGATGTTCTCGGCGCCGCCTGCTCCCCGGTTCACAGACGTCTCAGTTTTCTGCTTGTGACTCGGAGCTGTGAATGTGACGGGAGGTGCGAACGCGGCGTCTCGGCTGTAGAGGAGGTGCGGGCGCCGTACGTGGCACCACATCTATTTCTATCTGCTGAGGGCGACACGGGAGAGTGGAGGGCGGGCGATGTACCCATGTGTATACTGCATGTGCCCGTGTACTCATGTGTGCGCCCCCCATACTCATGTGCCACGCGGTTTGCTGTCCCTATCTTTTGTGGCCCCACTGAAGTGACCGGTTCTGAGTGAATGAGGCCTGATTGTGGGAGGGGCTGCAGTGTGATTGACAGGCGTGTCCTCTGTGCTGCTGCAGAGACCCTGCTCCCCCCGGGGGATGACAGGAGCCGATGCTGCCCTCCTTGTGGCGTTGCTCGGCCCTGGTGCCCTCGCTCTGAGAGCCGCTCCTGTGCAATCTTCTCTCCTTCCTCTTTATCGCCACTGTTGTATCTCTGGGGGACAGGGGGCACCCCGGGGGACGGCGAGGGGTTGGGTGGGGGACAGGGGGCACCCGGGGACGGCGAGGGGTTGGGTGGGGGACAGGGGCACCCCGGGGACGGCGAGGGGGTTGGGTGGGGGACAGGGGGCACCCCGGGGGACGGCGAGGGGTTGGTGGGGGACAGGGGGAGGACAGGGGGCATGGGGGTTGGCTGGGGACAGGGCCCCGGGGGACGGCGGGGGGTGGGGGAACAGGGGGCACCCCCGGGGACGGCGAGGGGTTGGGTGGGGGGACAGGGGCACCCCGGGGGACGGCCAGAGGGTTGGGTTGGGGGACAGGGGGCACCCCGGGGGGCGGTTGGGGGACAGGGGGCACCCCGGGTGGTCGGGGACGGGGGCACCCCAGGGGGCGGCAGGGGACGACACCCCACTTTCTCAGAGCTGCCCCCTGAGGGAGGTTTGCTGTTTCAGGCGGCCATATTGGCAACGTTCTGTGTGCCCGTCTATGGCCGGCGTGTCCTGCCCAGCTTACCCATACGGTAAATATAGGTCAGGCTGTTGGGGGCGGCTGGCGCTGCGGTCATGCTCGGTTCAGGGCTCTGCGTTGTGTCCCGCTGGGACTTGTGTGGGACTCTGGCAGAGCGTCAGCTGCACAGGCCTCTGCGTGAGAACTGAACGAGACGTCCACCCCTCCCCCGCCTCCTGTCCAGACTGGATCCCAGCAATCAACCCGCCTCCCCCAGTCTGCAGAGTGAGCGGAACACACAGGACCCTGTATCTCAGCAGCACCGCAGAGGACACGCCCTGCCGCACAAAGTAGTGGTCAGTCAGTGCATTATAGCAGCGGTGACGGAACTACAACTCCCACCATGCAGGGACACTTGTATTGGTGGAATGCCCACGACTTTCTCATACATCTTGACGTTTCAATAACTCTGCTTGCTGTCTCTCTCACCATACATCTGTGCATCCGGATGTAAACACAATGATCCTGTTCACTGTCAGCAAGCAGAGATCTGTCAGTCAGGCGCGATCAGGCCCTCTGAATGCAAACCAGAAGATTTCTATTCACAGTCGGCCAGCAGAGGTCTTGAAAGCAGCGAGAAACGGAGACAAAGTCTATTAAAAAGTTGCGGTAATTTCCAGCCTGTGGCAAAACTACAACTCCCAGCATGCACCGCAGATTTCCACTAGACTTTTTGTTTGAAGGCCTCGCCATTTTCAAGATCTCCGCTTGCTGTCAGTGGTTGGAAACACGTTTAGAAAACGTCTCGCTCGCACAGGACTCGTCGCGTTATGTCGGAGCTTTCTCTTTGCATCTGGACGGGAACAAAGGTGTTTCTGTTCAGTGCCTGCAAGCAGAGATCTTGCAAGTGGAGTAGGACTGAGGCCGGACTGTTGGGGGCCCCTGTAATCCGGCACTTTCCGGACCCCACGGATCGGCAGCACTGTGTCGGTTGGACGCGGTCATGCAATTGGGACGCGGTCGTCAGCGCTTCCATTCACTGATGGCAAACAGTGGTCTTGAAATGTGTTGCTGCGCAAAGCAAGCTAGAAAGTTGCGGGTTTTCATTATGCAGTGATTTAACCTGTCAGGGATGCTGGGAGTTGTAGTTTGCCGCGGTTGGAGGCCATTGCTGTGAATCCTGACCTGGTGTACTCTGGTGCCAGTCTCTGTGTCCGGTGACGTGGCTGGCACGCGGCATGTACGGTTCTTTAGGGGCCACACGTGACCTCATCTCTCACTCGTCCACGTGGCCTGGGACTCTCCCCCGGACCGTGCGGAGAGAGGATGCATCCGTTTATTATAAGCGTCTGCGGCGCGGTGTCTGTTCGGCTGAGCGGGGGTTAAGGGAGCCTCGTTCCCGTCATCAGTGACAAAACCGTTTCTCAGCAACAGGTAACCGGGGCGACCGTTTCCTAAAAAAAGCACGAAAGAGAGGATCACCCCTCCCATCCTCCGCCCCTCGATGTGCCTGATTAGATTCCATTTATAAACGCCTCTTAATGGTAAGTGACCTTCACGGCGCCCGCGGGTCTCAGGCGGGTTGTGCCCACCTCGTCCCGGGCATCCGATATAATTATCCCGACGCCTCGTGCACATCCCAACTTCCTTAAGGTAGATTTAAAGGGGCGCTGCCCTGGTCCACATCCTGGCACCCAGCGCCCCCGTAATGAAGGACGTAAAAAGTCCTGTCCCGTCTTCATCATTTACAAGATCTCTGCTCGCAGTCAGTGAATAGTGTGACACATTTACAGGATCAGAACCGGGTCTCAGCCCAAGGATGGAACTGCCGGACATTTCCATTCCCTGACAGCAAGCAGAGCTTTGGAAAACTATAAGAATGAAGAACAGAAGGATCGGGGAGTTGTGCTTGGTCACACACTGATACATTGTTGCAAATAATCCTTCCTCCGTTTGCAGTCAGTGAACGCAGATGTTTCCAGTGAACTCTGGGCTGGTACATTGTAACAAACTGCCAGCTGTGAGAAGTGTTGTGTCTGTGTCAGGCCTCTGGATGTAAACACGAGTGTTCCCATTCACTGACAGCAAGCACAGAATTAGAAAATGATGCAGAGTTGACCAGCAGGCTGTGTACGTGAACCTGTAGAGGAGCGCGGTATACAGCGGCCGTGACCTGTGGGGAGGGGTTGTCGGGCCTCTGGGAGCGGAGGGGTTAATCCCGCCTGCTGGTCACATTCGGGGACTGGTGATGGCTTCCTGGGCTCAGCGCGGGGCCAATGTGAGATCTCTCAGGTCCGTGGTCCATAGGGGGCAGTATGGCAGTGGTAGGCTGAATACACCACCTCCAGGACTGCAGTACCGGGCATGGCCACTACCAGGCGGATGGTGCTGTGTGCAGGGCAAAAATCTTCTAGCAGATTGTGAGCGCCACGGTGTATAGTAATTGTGTAACAAGCGTGCAAAGACGTACGTGTCCTGTGTCACCAGCCGCACGCCCCCTCATTCTCTCGCTTTCTCCCCTTTTTCTCTCTCTGTTTATCTCTTTCTCTTCTTTCTTACTCTCATTACACGTCTCTCTCTTTCCTTCTTGATCCTCTCTATTTCTGTCACCCTTTTCTCTCTTTCTCTCTCTTTCTCTCTCTTGTTTTCCTTCTCTCTCGTTCGCCCTCTCTCTCTCTCTCGCGCCCCCCCTCTCTCCCTCTCTTTCGTTCTCGCTCTCTCTTGCTCCTGTTTGTGTCTCTTGTTCCTCTCGCTTTCTCTCTCTCTCGCTCGCTTTCTCTCTCTCTCGCTCGCTTTCTCTCTCTCTCGCTCGCTTTCTCTCTCTCGCTCGCTTTCTCTCTCTCGCTTTCTCTCTCTCTCGCTCGCTTTCTCTCTCTCTGTCGCGTTCTCTCTCTCTGTCGCGTTCTCTCTCTCTGTCGCGTTCTCTCTCTCTGTCGCGTTCTCTCTCTCTGTCGCGTTCTCTCTCTCTGTCGCGTTCTCTCTCTCTGTCGCGTTCTCTCTCTCTGTCGCGTTCTCTCTCTCTGTCGCGTTCTCTCTCTCTGTCGCGTTCTCTCTCTCTGTCGCGTTCTCTCTCTCTGTCGCGTTCTCTCTCTCTGTCGCGTTCTCTTCTCTGTCGCGTTCTCTTTCTCTCGCTCTCTTTCTCTCGCTCTCGCACTCGCGCTCTCGCTCTCGTGCTCTCTCTCTCGCACTCGCGCTCTCGCTCTCGTACTCTCTCGCTCTCGTACTCTCGCTCTCTTTCTCTCTCTCGCTCTCTTTCTCTCTCGCTCTCTCTTTCTCTCTCGCTCTCTCTTTCTCTCTCGCTCTCTCTTTCTCTCTCGCTCTCTCTCTCTCTCTCGCTCTCTTTCTCTCTCTCGCTCTCTTCTCTCTCTCGCTCTCTTTCTCTCTCTCGCTCTCTTTCTCTCTCTCGCTCTCTTCTCTCTCGCTCTCTTCTCTCTCGCTCTCTTTCTCTCTCTCGCTCTCTTTCTCTCTCTCGCTCTCTTTCTCTCTCTCGCTCTCTTCTCTCTCTCGCTCTCTTTCTCTCTCTCGCTCTCTTTCTCTCTCTCGCTCTCTTTCTCTCTCTCGCTCTCTTTTTCTCTCGCTCTCGCTCTCGCTCTCTCTTCTCTCGCTCTCTCTTTCTCTCGCTCTCGCTCTCTCTTGCTCTCGCTCTCTCTTTCTCTCGCTCTCGCTCTCTCTTTCTCTCTGCTCTCTTTCTCTCGCTCTCTTTTCTCTCGCTCTCTTTCTCTCGCTCTCTTTCTCTCGCTCTCTTTCTCTCGCTCTCTCTTCTCTCGCTCTCTCTTTCTCTCGCTCTCTCTTTCTCTCGCTCTCTCTTTCTCTCGCTCTCTCTTTCTCTCGCTCTCTCTTTCTCTCGCTCTCTCTTTCTCTCGCTCTCTCTTTCTCTCGCTCTCTCTTTCTCTCGCTCTCTCTTTCTCTCGCTCTCTCTTTCTCTCGCTCTCTCTTTCTCTCGTCTCTCTTTCTCTCGCTCTCTCTTTCTCTCGCTCTCTCTTTCTCTCGCTCTCTCTTCTCTCGCTCTCTTTCTCTCGCTCTCTCTTTCTCTCGCTCTCTTTCTCTCGCTCTCGCTCTCTCTTCTCTCGCGCTCTTTCTCTCGCGCTCTTTCTCTCGCGCTCTTTCTCTCGCGCTCTTTCTCTCGCGCTCTTTCTCTCGCTCTCTCGCTCGCTCTCTCGCTCTCTCTCTCGCTCTCTCTCTCGCTCTCTTGCTCTCGCTCTCTTTCTCTCGCTCTCGCTCTCTTTTCTCTCGCTCTCGCTCTCTTCTCTCGCTCGCGCTCTCTTTCTCTCGCTCTCGCGCTCTCTTTCTCTCGCTCTCGCGCTCTCTTTCTCTCGCTCTCGCGCTCTCTTTCTCTCGCCTTCACGCTCTCTTTCTCTCGCTCTCGCCGCTCTTTCTCTCGCTCTCGCGCTCTTTCTCTCGCTCTCGCGCTCTTTCTCTCGCTCTCGCCGCTCTTCTCTCGCTCTCGCGCTCTTTCTCTCGCTCTCGCGCTCTTTCTCTCGCTCTCGCGCTCTTTCTCTCGCTCTCGCGCTCTTTTCTTCTCGCTCTCGCGCTCTTTCTCTCGCTCTCGCGCTCTTTCTCTCGCTCTCGCGCTCTTTCTCTCGCCTCTCGCGCTCTTGCGCTCTTTCTCTCGCTCTCTCGCTCTCGCGCTCTTTCTCTCGCTCTCGCGCTCTTTCTCTCGCTCTCGCGCTCTCTTTCTCTCTCCGCGCTCTCGCGCTCTCTCGCTCTCTCGCTCTCTCGCTCTCGCGCTCTCTCGCGCTCGCGCTCTCTTTCTCTCTCTCGGCGCTCTCTTTCTCTCTCTCTCGCGCTTTCTCTCTCTCTCGCGCTCTCCTTTCTCTCTCTCTCGCGCTTTCTCGCTCGCTCTTTCTCTCTCTCTCGTACTCTCTCTCTCGCACTCTCGCTCTCTTTCTCTCTCTCGCACTCTCGCTCTCTTTCTCTCTCTCGCACTCTCGCTCTCGTACCCTCTCTCTCTCTCGCACTCTCGCTCTTTCTCTCTCTCGCTCTCTTTCTCTCGCTCTTTCTTGCTCTCTCGCTCTCGCTCTCTCTTTCTCGCTCTCTCGCTCTCTCGCTCTCTCTTTCTCGCTCTCTCGCTCTCTCTCTCGCTCTCTCTCTCGCTCTCTCTCTCGCTCTCTCGCTCTCTCTCTCGCTCTCTCGCTCTCTCTCTCGCTCTCTCGCTCTCTCTTTCTCGCTCTCTCGCTCTCTCTTTCTCGCTCTCTCTTTCTCTCTTTCTCGCTCTCTCTTTCTCGCTCTCTCTTTCTCGCTCTCTCTTTCTCGCTCTCTCTTTCTCGCTCTCTCTTTCTCGCTCTCTCTTTCTCGCTCTCTCTTTCTCGCTCTCTCTTTTCTCGCTCTCTCTTTCTCGCGCTCTCTCTCTCGCTCTCTCTTTCTCGCTCTCTCGCTCTCGCTTTCTCTCGCTCTCGCTTTCTCTCTCTCTCGCTCTCGCTCTCTCGCTCTCTTTCTCGCTCTCTCTCGCTCTTTCGCTCTCTCCGCTCTCTTTCGCTCTCTCGCTCTCTTTCGCTCTCTCGCTCTCTTCGCTCTCTCGCTCTCTTTCGCTCTCTCGCTCTCTTTCGCTCTCTCCCGCTCTCTTGTTCTCGCTCTTTCTCTTGCTCCCTTTGTTTGTGTGTCTCTTGTTCCGCTCTCGCGCTTTCTCTCTCTCTCGCGCTCTTTCTCTCTCTCTCGCGCTCTTTCTCTCTCTCTCGCGCTCTTTCTCTCTCTCGCGCTCTTTCTCTCTCTCGCGCTCTTTCTCTCTCTCGCGCTCTTTCTCTCTCTCGCGCTCTTTCTCTCTCTCGCGCTCTCTTTCTCTCTCTCGCGCTCTCTTTCTCTCTCTCGCGCTCTCTTTCTCTCTCTCTCGCGCTCTCTTTCTCTCTCTCTCGCGCTCTCTTTCTCGCTCTTTCTCTCTCTCTCGCGCTCTCTTTCTCGCTCTCGCTCTCTCTTTCTCGCTCTCTCTTTCTCGCTCTCGCTCTCTCTTTCTCGCTCTCGCTCTTTCTCGCTCTCTCTCCTCTCTCTCGCTCTCTTTCGCTCTCTTTCTCGCTCTCTTTCTCGCTCTCTTTCTCGCTCTCTTTCTCGCTCTCTTTCTCCGCTCTCTTTCTCGCTCTCGCTCTCTCTTTCTCGCTCTCGCTCTCTCTTTCTCGCTCTCAGCTCTCTCTTTCTCGCTCTCGCTCTCTTCTTTCTCGCTCTCGCTCTCTCTTTCTCGCTCTCGCTCTCTCTTTCTCGCTCTCGCTCTCTCTTTCTCGCTCTCGCTCTCTCTTTCTCGCTCTCGCTCTCTCTTTCTCGCTCTCGCTCTCTCTTTCTCGCTCTCGCTCTCTCTTCTCGCTCTCGCTCTCTCTTTCTCGCTCTCGCTCTCTCTTTCTCGCTCTCGCTCTCTCTTTCTCGCTCTCGCTCTCTCTTTCTCGCTCTCGCTCTCCTTCTCGCTCTCTCGCTCTCTCGCTCTCTCTTTCTCGCTCTTTCTCGCTCTCTCTCTTCTCGCTCTCTCGCTCTCTCTTTCTCGCTCTCTCGCTCTCTCTTTCTCGCTCTCTCGCTCTCTCGCTCTCTCTTTCTCGCTCTCTCGCTCTCTCTTTCTCGCTCTCTCGCTCTCTCTTTCTCGCTCTTCGCTCTCTCTTTCTCGCTCTCTCGCTCTCTCTTTCTCGCTCTCTCGCTCTCTCTTTCTCGCTCTCTCGCTCTCTCTTCTCGCTCTCTCGCTCTCTCTTTTCTCGCTCTCTCGCTCTCTCTTTCTCGCTCTCTCGCTCTCTCTTTCTCGCTCTCTCGCTCTCTCTTTCTCGCTCTCTCGCTCTCTCTTTCTCGCTCTCCTTCTCGCTCTCTCTTTCTCGCTCTCTCTTTCTCGCTCTCTCTCGCTCTCTCTCGCTCTCTCTCTCGCTCTCTCTCTCGCTCTCTCTCTCTCGCTCTCTCTCTCTCGCTCTCTCTCTCTCGCTCTCTCTCTCTCGCTCTCTCTCTCTCGCTCTCTCTCTCTCGCTCTCTCTCTCTCGCTCTCTCTCTCCGCTCTCTCTTTCTCGCTCTCTCTTTCTCGCTCTCTCTTTCTCGCTCTCTCTTTCTCGCTCTCTCTTTCTCGCTCTCTCTTTCTCGCTCTCTCTTCTCGCTCTCTCTTTTCTCGCTCTCTCTTTCTCCGCTCTCTCTTTCTCGCTCTCTCTTCTCGCTCTCTCTTCTCGCTCTCTCTTTCTCGCTCTCTCTTTCTCGCTCTCTCTTTCTCGCTCTCTCGCTCTTCTCGCTCTCTCGCTCTCTCGCTCTCTCGCTCTCTCGCTCTCTCG
>ONZH01020166.1:52500-125426 GCA_900303285.1 Rhinella marina
ACATTCTCATCACTTATATATCACTGACATATTCCACAGCGCTGTACAGACATTCTCATCACTTCTATATCACTGACATATTCCACAGCACTGTACAGACATTCTCATCAATTATATATCACTGACATATTCCACAGCACTGTACAGACATTCTCATCACTTCTATATCACTGACATATTCCACAGCTCTGTACAGACATTCTCATCACTTCTATATCACTGACACATTCCACAGCTCTGTACAGACATTCTCATCACTTCTATATCACTGACACATTCCACAGCTCTGTACAGACATTCTCATCACTTCTATATCACTGACATATTCCACAGCACCGTACAGACATTCTCATCACTTCTATATCACTGACATATTCCACAGCTCTGTACAGACATTCTCATCACTTCTATATCACTGACACATTCCACAGCTCTGTACAGACATTCTCATCACTTCTATATCACTGACACATTCCACAGCTCTGTACAGACATTCTCATCACTTCTATATCACTGACATATTCCACAGCACCGTACAGACATTCTCATCACTTCTATATCACTGACATATTCCACAGCACCGTACAGACATTCTCATCACTTCTATATCACTGACATATTCCACAGCGCTGTACAGACACTCTCATCACTTATATATCACTGACATATTCCACAGCGCTGTACAGACACTCTCATCACTTATATATCACTGACATATTCCACAGCACTGTACAGACATTCTCATCACTTATATATCACTGACATATTCCACAGCGCTGTACAGGACACTCTCATCACTTATATATCACTGACATATTCCACAGCTCTGTACAGACATTCTCATCACTTCTATATCACTGACATATTCCACAGCTCTGTACAGACATTCTCATCACTTCTATATCACTGACATATTCCACAGCACTGTACAGACATTCTCATCACTTATATATCACTGACATATTCCACAGCTCTGTACAGACATTCTCATCACTTATATATCACTGACATATTCCACAGCTCTGTACAGACATTCTCATCACTTATATATCACTGACATATTCCACAGCGCTTTACAGACATTCTCATCACTTCTATATCACTGACATATTCCACAGCGCTGTACAGACACTCTCATCACTTCTATATCACTGACATATTCCACAGCTCTGTACAGACATTCTCATCACTTCTATATCACTGACATATTCCACAGCTCTGTACAGACATTCTCATCACTTCTATATCACTGACATATTCCACAGCACTGTACAGACATTCTCATCACTTCTATATCACTGACATATTCCACAGCACTGTACAGACATTCTCATCACTTATATATCACTGACATATTCCACAGCACTGTACAGACATTCTCATCACTTATATATCACTGACATATTCCACAGCTCTGTACAGACATTCTCATCACTTATATATCACTGACATATTCCACAGCTCTGTACAGACATTCTCATCACTTATATATCACTGACATATTCCACAGCGCTTTACAGACATTCTCATCACTTCTATATCACTGACATATTCCACAGCGCTGTACAGACACTCTCATCACTTCTATATCACTGACATATTCCACAGCTCTGTACAGACATTCTCATCACTTCTATATCACTGACATATTCCACAGCTCTGTACAGACATTCTCATCACTTCTATATCACTGACATATTCCACTGTACAGACATTCTCATCACTTATATATCACTGACATATTCCACAGCTCTGTACAGACATTCTCATCACTTATATATCACTGACATATTCCACAGCGCTTTACAGACATTCTCATCACTTCTATATCACTGACATATTCCACAGCGCTGTACAGACACTCTCATCACTTCTATATCACTGACATATTCCACAGCTCTGTACAGACATTCTCATCACTTCTATATCACTGACATATTCCACAGCTCTGTACAGACATTCTCATCACTTCTATATCACTGACATATTCCACAGCACTGTACAGACATTCTCATCACTTATATATCACTGACATATTCCACAGCACTGTACAGACATTCTCATCACTTATATATCACTGACATATTCCACAGCTCTGTACAGACATTCTCATCACTTATATATCACTGACATATTCCACAGCTCTGTACAGACATTCTCATCACTTATATATCACTGACATATTCCACAGCGCTTTACAGACATTCTCATCACTTCTATATCACTGACATATTCCACAGCGCTGTACAGACACTCTCATCACTTCTATATCACTGACATATTCCACAGCTCTGTACAGACATTCTCATCACTTCTATATCACTGACATATTCCACAGCTCTGTACAGACATTCTCATCACTTCTATATCACTGACATATTCCACAGCTCTGTACAGACATTCTCATCACTTCTATATCACTGACATATTCCACAGCTCATTGCCCCACACATTGCACTCTCTTTTTTGCTATATCTCGTGCCCTCTGTTTCTTGCTCTCTCTTTTTATCTTTCTCACGTTTATTCACTTTTTCTTGTGCCTTCTCTTTCTCCCATGCTCTCTTTTTTTTCCACTGTCTCTCATGCCCTCTCTCACTCGTACTTTCTTTTTCACTCTTTCACGCTCTGTTTCTCGCTCTTTTTTCGCTCTTATGCCCTCTTTTTCACACTCTCGCTCTCTTTTCGCTGTCTCTCATGCCCTCTCTTTCTCGCACTCTCTCTTGCATGCTCTTTTTCTTGTGCCCTCTCTCTCTTTCTCACACTCTCGCTCTCTCCTTTCTCTCTCTCACGCCCTCTCTTTCTCACACTCGCTCTCTTTTCTTTGTCTCTCACGCCCTCTCTCTCGCTCTCTCACACTCACTTTTTCTCTGTCTCTCACACCCTCTCTCGCTCTCTTTTCTCTCTCACGCCCTCTCTCTCTCGCTCTCTTTTCTTTGTCTCTCATGCCCTCTCTCTCGCTTTCTCAGACTCTTGCACTCTTTTCTCTGTCTCTCACACCCTCTCTCTCTCGCTCTCTCACTCTCTTTTCTCTGTCTCTCACGTCCTCTCTCTCTCGCTCTCTTTTCTCTGTCTCTCACGCCCTCTCTCTCGCTCTCTTTTCTCTGTCTCTCACGCCCTCTCTCTCGCTTCTCTCACTCTCTTTTCTCTGTCTCTCACGTCCTCTCTCTTCGCTCTCTTTTCTCTGTCTCTCACGCCCTCTCTCTCTCGCTCTCTTTTCTCTGTCTCTCACGCCCTCTCTCTTTTCTGTCTCTCACGCCCTCTCTCTCCTCGCTCTCTTTTCTCTGTCTCTCACGCCTCTCTCGCTCTCTTTCTGTCTCTCACTCCCTCTCTCTCTCGCTCTCTCACACTCGCTCTCTTTCTCTGTCTCTCACGCCCTCTCTCTCTCGCTCTCTTTTCTCTGTCTCTCACGGCCCTCTCTCTCGCTCTCTCACTCACTCTTTCTCTGTCTCACGCCCTCTCTCTCGCTCTTTTCTCTGTCTCACGCCCTCTCTCTCGCTCTTTTCTCTGTCTCGTGCCCTCTCTCTCTTTCTCTGTCTTTCGTGCCCCTTCTCTCTTTTCTCTGTCTCTCGTGCCCTCTCCTCTCGCTCTTTCTCTCTCTCGTGCCCTCTCTCTCTCGCTCTTTCTCTGTCTCTCGTGCTCTCTCTCTCTCTCGCTCTCTGTCTCTCTTCTCTCTCTCTCTTCTCTCTCTCTCCCTCTCTCTCGCTCTCTTTCTCTGTCTCTCTCGTGCCCCTCTCTCTCGCTCTCTTTTCTCTGTCTCTCGTGCCCTCTCTCTCGCTCTCTTTTTCTGTCTCTCGTGCCCTCCTCTCTCGCTCTCTTTCTCTGTCTCTTTGCCCTCTCTCTCGCTCTCTCTTCTCTCGCTCTCTGCCCGTCTCTCTCTCGCTCTCTTTCTCTGTCTCTCGTGCCCTCTCTCTCTCGCTCTCTTTCTCTGTCTCTCGTGCCCTCTCTCTCTCGCTCTCTTTCTCTGTCTCTCGTGCCCTCTCTCTCGCTCTCTTCTCTGTCTCTCGTTTCTCTCGCTCTTTCTCTGTCTCTCGTGCCCTCTCTCTCGTCTCTCTCTCTCTCTGCTCTCTTCTCTCTCTCTCTCCTCTCTCTCTCGCCTCTCTTTCTCTGTCTTCGTCCCTCTCCGCTCATTCTCTTCTCTCGTGCCTCTCTCTCGCTCTTTCTCTGTCTCTCGTGCCCTCTCTCTCGCTCTTTCTCTCTCTCGTGCCCTCTCTCTCGCTCTCTTTCTCTGTCTCTCGTGCCCTCTCTCGCTCTCTTTCTCTGTCTCTCGTGCCCTCTCTCTCTCGCTCTTTCTCTGTCTCTCGTGCCCTCTCTCTCGCTCTTTCTCTCTCTCGTGCCCTCTCTCTCGCTCTCTTTCTCTGTCTCTCGTGCCCTCTCTCTCTCGCTCTCTTTTCTCTGTCTCTCGTGCCCTCTCTCTCTCGCTCTCTTTCTCTCTCTCGTGCCCTCTCTCGCTCTCTTTCTCTCTCTCTCGTGCCCTCTCTCTCTCGCTCTCTTTTCTCTGTCTCTCGTGCCCTCTCTCCTCTCGCTCTCTTCTCTGTCTCTTGTGCCCTCTCTCTCGCTCTCTTTCTCTGTCTCTCGTGCCCTCTCTCTCTCGCTCTCTTTCTCTGTCTCTCGTGCCCTCTCTCTCTCGCTCTCGTTCTCTGTCTCTCGTGCCCTCTCTCTCGCTCTTTCTCTGTCTCTCGTGCCCTCTCTCTCGCTCTTCTCTGTCTCTCGTGCCCTCTCTCTCGCTCTCTTTCTCTGTCTCTCGTGCCCTCTCTCTCTCGCTCTCTTTCTCTGTCTCTCGTGCCCTCTCTCTCTCGCTCTCGTTCTCTGTCTCTCGTGCCTCTCTCTCGCTCTTTCTCTCTCTCGTGCCCTCTCTCTCGCTCTTTCTCTGTCTCTCGTGCCCTCTCTCTCGCTCTCTTTCTCTGTCTCTCGTGCCCTCTCTCGCTCTCTTTCTCTGTCTCTCGTGCCCTCTCTCTCTCGCTCTTTCTCTGTCTCTCGTGCCCTCTCTCTCGCTCTTTCTCTCTCTCGTGCCCTCTCTCTCGCTCTCTTTCTCTGTCTCTCGTGCCCTCTCTCTCGCTCTCTTTCTCTGTCTCTCGTGCCCTCTCTCGCTCTCTTTCTGTCTCTCGTGCCCTCTCTCGCTCTTTCTCTGTCTCTCGTGCCCTCTCTCTCGCTCTCTTTCTCTCTCTCGTGCCCTCTCTCTCTCGCTCTCTTTTCTCTGTCTCTCGTGCCCTCTCTCTCTCGCTCTCTTTCTCTCTCTCGTGCCCTCTCTCGCTCTCTTTCTCTCTCTCTCGTGCCCTCTCTCTCTCGCTCTCTTTCTCTCTCTCGTGCCCTCTCTCTCTCGCTCTCTTTCTCTGTCTCTCGTGCCCTCTCTCTCTCGCTCTCTTTCTCTCTCTCGTGCCCTCTCTCTCTCGCTCTCTTTTCTCTGTCTCTCGTGCCCTCTCTCTCTCGCTCTCTTTCTCTGTCTCTCGTGCCCTCTCTCTCTCGCTCTCTTTCTCTGTCTCTCGTGCCCTCTCTCTCTCGCTCTCTTTCTCTGTCTCGTGCCCTCTCTCTCTCGCTCTTTCTCTGTCTCTCGTGCCCTCTCTCTCTCGCTCTTTCTCTGTCTCTCGTGCCCTCTCTCTCGCTCTTTCTCTGTCTCTCGTGCCCTCTCTTGCTCTCTTTCTCTGTCTCTCGTGCCCTCTCTCTCTCGCTCTTTCTCTGTCTCTCGTGCCCTCTCTCTCGCTCTCTTTCTCTGTCTCTCGTGCCCTCTCTCTCGCTCTCTTTCTCTGTCTCTCGTGCCCTCTCTCGCTCTCTTTCTCTCGTGCCCTCTCTCTCTCGCTTCTCTTTCTCTGTCTCTCGTGCCCTCTCTCGCTCTCTTTCTCTCGTGCCCTCTCTCGCTCTCTTTCTCTCGTGCCCTCTCTCTCTCGCTCTCTTCTCTGTCTCTCGTGCCCTCTCTCTCTCTCGCTCTCTTTCTCTGTCTCTCGTGCCCTCTCTCTCTCTCGCTCTCTTTCTCTGGTCTCTCGTGCCCTCTCTCTCTCGCTCTCTTTCTCTGTCTCTCGTGCCCTCTCTCTCTCGCTCTCTTTCTCTGTCTCTCGTGCCCTCTCTCTCTCTCGCTCTCTTTCTCTGTCTCTCGTGCCCTCTCTCTCTCTCGCTCTCTTTCTCTGTCTCTCGTGCCCTCTCTCTCGCTCTCTTTCTCTGTCTCTCGTGCCCTCTCTCGCTCTCTTTCTCTCTGTCTCTCGTGCCTCTCTCGCTCTCTTCTCTGTCTCTCGTGCCCTCTCTCGCTCTCTTTCTCTGTCTCTCGTGCCCTCTCCTCTCGCTCTCTTTCTCTGTCTCTCGTGCCCTCTCTCTTCGCTCTCTTTCCTCTCTTCTCTCTGTCTCTCGTTGCCCTCTCTCTCGCTCTCTTTCTTTCTCTCGTGTCTCTCGCTCCTCTTTCTCTCTCTCGCTCTCTTTCTCTGCTCTCGTCTCCTCCTCGTGGCCTCTCTCTCTCTCGCTCTCTCTCTGTCTCTCGTGCCCTCTCTCTCGCTCTCTTTCTCTGTCTCTCGTGCCCTCTCTCTCCTCTGCTCTCTTTCTCTGTCTCTCGTGCCCCTCTCTCGCTCTCTTTCTCTCTCTCTTCTCTCTCTCTCGCTCTCTTCTCTCTCCTGTCTCTCGTGCCCTCTCTCTCTCTCGCTCTCTTTCTCTCTTCTCGTGCCCTCTCTCTCTCGCTCTCTTTCTCTGTGCTCTCGTGCCCTCTCTTCGCTCTCTTTCTCTCTCTCGTGCCCTCTCTCTCTCGCTCTCTTTCTCTCGTGCCCTCTCTCTCTCGCTCTCTTTCTCTCTCTCTCGTGCCCTCTCTCGCTCTCTTTCTCTTGTCTCTCGTGCCCTTCTCTCGCTCTCTTTCTCTGTCTCTCGTGCCCTCTCTCTCGCTCTCTTTCTCTGTCTCTCGTGCCCTCTCTCTCTTCGCTCTTTCTCTGTCTCTCGTGCCCTCTCTCTCGCTCTCTTTCTCTGTCTCTCGTGCCCTCTCTCTCGCTCTCTTTCTCACGCTCTCGTATACAGGTGCAGTTTAGTAGATATACACTTGATGTGCGGTCAGTGAGCGGAGGACTATCCCGCCGTTCTCTGTAGACACACCTGCGCCGCCGTTATCGGCGCCATTCCCCGGAGAAGTGATTCCCGTCTCCTGACAGTAACAGCCGGAGAATAAAGTCCCGTTTGTTTGGCGGTCAGATGTGTAAGAAAGGCGTGGACAGCGCTGGAGTATAACCTCATCCGGAGCGTCCAGGACAATACCGGGCGGGTTCCGCCTCATTCACTGCTGTTGACAGATCCTTCTCTGGGTGAACTGTTTAGGCTAATTTCAGATGGGCGTGTCCTGTGCGGAAATCGCGCTCCTTCTGTTATTTCCCGTTATGGGCGCTGCTGGTTTATAATGGTTTATAATGCTGTGTGACTGAATTATACTGATAGACGACATGTATAACACGCCGTGCGCTCCTGCAGAACTAGCAGTGTCCGTAACGGGAAGTCACGATCGCAGACGGAACGTGATTTCCCCACAGGACACGCTCGTCTGTAAGAAGCCGTATAGTGTAAATGGCTGAAGGAAAGCTCACATTTCTAGGTCTGACCAGCAGGGGGAGCCGAGGTCAAGGAATCCAGGAGCAGGACTACTGAGTGTGCACTGAGTGTGCAAGACTTCTCATTTGGGGGCGCAAGCCTGTGCTAGACCCTCCAGGCTGTGTCCTCCCCCCCCCCTCCCCACTCGGACCCCTCCAGGCTGTGTCCTCCCCCCCCCCTCCCCACTCGGACCCCTCCAGGCTGTGTCCCCCCCCCTCCCCACTCGGATCCCTCCAGGCTGTGTCTCCCCCCCCCCCCCTCGGACCCCTCCAGGCTGTGTCCTCCCCCCCCCCCCCCCCCCCACTCGGACCCCTCCAGGCTGTGTCCTCCCCCCCCCTCCCCACTCGGACCCCTCCAGGCTGTGTCCCCCCCCCCCCCCCCCCCTCGGACCCCTCCAGCTGTGTCCCCCCCCCTCCCCACTCGGATCCCTCCAGGCTGTGTCCTCCCCCCCACCGCCCCCTCGGACCCCTCCAGGCTGTGTCCTCCCCCCCCATCCCCCCCACTCGGACCCCTCCAGGCTGTGTCCCCCCCCCCCCCTCCCCACTCGGATCCCTCCCTCCAGGCTGTGTCCTCCCCCCCCCACTCGGATCCCTCCAGGCTGTGTCCTCCCCCCCCCCCACTCGGACCCCTCCAGGCTGTGTCCTCCCCCCCCCCCCCACTCGGACCCCTCCAGGCTGTGTCCACCCCCTCTCCACTCTGATCCCTCCAGGCTGTGTCCTCCCCCCCCCCCCCCCCCCACTTGGACCCCTCCAGGCTGTGTCCTCCTCCCCACTCGGACCCCTCCAGGCTGTGTCCTCCCCACCCCACCCCCACTCTGACCCCTCCAGGCTGTGTCCTCCCCCCCCCCCCACACTCTGACCCCTCCAGGCTGTGTCCTCCCCCCCCCCCCCTCCCCACTTGGACCCCTCCAGGCTGTGTCCTCCTCCCCACTCGGACCCCTCCAGGCTGTGTCCTCCCCACCCCACCCCCACTCGGACCCCTCCAGGCTGTGTAACCCCCCCCCCCCCACTCGGATCCCTCCAGGCTGTGTCCGTCCCCCCCCCCCACTCGGACCCCTCCAGGCTGTGTCCTCCCCCCCCCCCCCCCCCCACTCGGACCCCTCCAGGCTGTGTCCTTCCCCCCCCACTCGGACCCCTCCAGGCTGTGTCCTCCCCCTCCCCACTCGGACCCCTCCAGGCTGTGTCCTCAACCCCCCCCCCCTCTCGGATCCCTCCAGGCTGTGTCCTCCCCCCCCCCCCCCCCTCGGACCCCTCCAGGCTGTGTCCTCCCCCCCTCCCCACTCGGACCCCTCCAGGCTGTGTCCTCAACCCCCCCCCCCCCACTCGGACCCCTCCAGGCTGTGTCCTCCCCCTCCCCACTCGGACCCCTCCAGGCTGTGTCCTCCCCCCCACCCCCCACTCGGACCCCTCCAGGCTGCGTCCTCCCCCCCACCCCCCACTCGGACCCCTCCAGGCTGCCCCCCCCCCCCACTCGGACCCCTCCAGGCTGTGTCCTCCCCCTCCCCACTCGGACCCCTCCAGGCTGTGTCCTCCCCCCCCCCCCCCCCCCCACTCGGACCCCTCCAGGCTGTGTCCTCCCCCCCCTCCCCCACTCGGACCCCTCCAGGCTGTGTCCCCCCCCCCCCCCCTCGGACCCCTCCAGGCTGTGTCCCCCCCCCTCCCCACTTGGACCCCTCCAGGCTGTGTCCTCCTCCCCACTCGGACCCCTCCAGGCTGTGTCCTCCCCCCCATCCCCCCCCACTCGGACCCCTCCAGGCTGTGTCCCCCCCCCTCCCCACTCGGATCCCTCCCTCCAGGCTGTGTCCTCCCCCCCACCCCCCACTCGGACCCCTCCAGGCTGCGTCCTCCCCCCCACCCCCCCACTCGGACCCCTCCAGGCTGCCCCCCCCCCCACTCGGACCCCTCCAGGCTGTGTCCTCCCCCTCCCCACTCGGACCCCTCCAGGCTGTGTCCTCCCCCCCCCCCCCCCCCACTCGGACCCCTCCAGGCTGTGTCCTCCCCCCCCTCCCCACTCGGACCCCTCCAGGCTGTGTCCCCCCCCCCCCCTCGGACCCCTCCAGGCTGTGTCCCCCCCCCTCCCCACTCGGATCCCTCCAGGCTGTGTCCTCCCCCCCACCGCCCCCCTCGGACCCCTCCAGGCTGTGTCCTCCCCCCCATCCCCCCCCACTCGGACCCCTCCAGGCTGTGTCCCCCCCCCCCTCCCCACTCGGATCCCTCCCTCCAGGCTGTGTCCTCCCCCCCCCCCACTCGGATCCCTCCAGGCTGTGTCCTCCCCCCCCCCCCACTCGGACCCCTCCAGGCTGTGTCCTCCCCCCCCCCCCCCACTCGGGACCCCTCCAGGCTGTGTCCACCCCCTCTCCACTCTGATCCCTCCAGGCTGTGTCCTCCTCCCCACTCGGACCCCTCCAGGCTGTGTCCTCCCCCCCCCCCCCCCCACTCGGACCCCTCCAGGCTGTGTCCCCCCCACCCTCCTCTGAGCACTCCAGGCTGTGTCCCCCCCACACTCGGACTCCTCCAGGCTGTGTCCAGCTCATCCTGAGCTGCCTGCTTCATGAATATAATACCAGATCTATAGGGCCGGGTCCTCTGCAGATCTTGCCGCAGGTCCTCGGTGATTCTGCACGAGTTCCCTGCAGATATTGAAGGGGTTAAGTCCGTGACCCAGTCGTCTGTAGATTCTCCTGTGATTGGGGTTTTCAGAACGACGTCCATATTAACTGCAGAATCTGCGGTGTATGAACTCAGCCTGAGAGGGGGGGCAGGGGGCGTGTAAATCGGCGTTCAGTGTCTGCGGACGTGAGGATTCTCGTCTTTCAAAATCGCCGTTTTGCTGATTAGAGGGTTGAAAATAAAATCTAATTACTATGGCCGCGAAAAGCTTCCTCCCGCTGCAGCGATGCCCGTCAGTCCAATACGTTCACTCAGAGTAGTAATGACAAAAGGGGCGGAGCTTCCCGGTATCGGGCCCGCCGTGTCAGGATCCTTCTCACCCTCCGGCCTTAGTAATCAGATTTTCCCTAACTAACCAGGTAGAGCGGTCGTTAACCAGTCAGGACTCCCTTCTGATGGCATCTCAATGGGCAGCTGAGCGGGCGCCTGCAGGGTCCTGGCTGTGAGTGCCGCCTCATTCAAGGGCTTTGGGGTGTGCCCCTGGGATCCTTGGGCTTCTGTCCCCCGTTATCGATCACAGTGATTTAGGTAAGTCCTTGAATTCCTCATGAAATTACAATTTTGGAGCATCTGCCGTTCATCCATCAGTGGGGGCGTGTCCCTTCACACCCAGACACTAACCAATCATTGCTCACCACCATGGTAAACTGCCGGGGCACACCCAGTTGTCCCTTTATTTATACATTTCCAGAAGGGATAATAGAGGAACAGCACAACACAGATTTCTAGATTTCTAAGGACAGAGTTATTTCATGATATTAAGGGGGGGGGGGACGGACGCCTCGTCTGTAAAACAACCCTGCTCACCCTCCTGACATTTGGGGAATGCAGGGTTAACCTGGAGCGGCTTGTTAAAAATAATCCTATCCCCAGAGCGGTGAGTGTGAGTGCGGCCGGGCCGGCTGCCAAGCTGGAGTGTGAGTGGGCGGAGGCCGGCGTGGATCCCCGGGACCAGCAGCCGCCCTTCCTCCTAATCTGATGCTAAATCCATCATCTGACTCAGCGCGGAGGGCCCCCTCCCTGGGGCCCGGGGATTGTTCCCCTACAGGGGACGACTGAGATTCCTTCCTGCCTTCTGGAGGAGATCTGCAGATTAGGAGGACACGCCCCTCTCTCACCAGCAGGGGGCAGTAGAGATTCCTTCCTGCCTTCTGGAGGAGATCTGCAGATTATGAGGACACGCCCCTCTCTCACCAGCAGGGGGCAGTAGAGATTCCTTCCTGCCTTCTGGAGGAGATCTGCAGATTATGAGGACACGCCCCCCTCTCACCAGCAGGGGGCAGTAGAGATTCCTTCCTGTCTTCTGGAGGAGATCTGCAGATTATGAGGACACGCCCCTCTCTCACCAGCAGGGGGCAGTAGAGATTCCTTCCTGCCTTCTGGAGGAGATCTGCAGATTAGGAGGACACGCCCCTCTCTCACCAGCAGGGGGCAGTAGAGATTCCTTCCTGCCTTCTGGAGGAGAGCTGCAGATTGAGGACACGCCCCTCTCTCACCAGCAGGGGGCAGTAGAGGTTCCTTCCTGCCTTCTGGAGGAGATCTGCAGATTATGAGGACACGCCCCTCTCTCACCAGCAGGGGGCAGTAGAGATTCCTTCCTGCCTTCTGGAGGAGATCTGCAGATTAGGAGGACACGCCCCTCTCTCACCTGCAGGGGGCAGTAGAGATTCCTTCCTGCCTTCTGGAGGAGATCTGCAGATTATGAGGACACGCCCCTCTCTCACCTGCAGGGGGCAGTAGAGATTCCTTCCTGTCTTCTGGAGGAGATCTGCAGATTAGGAGGACACGCCCCTCTCTCACCAGCAGGGGGCAGTAGAGATTCCTTCCTGCCTTCTGGAGGAGATCTGCAGATTATGAGGACACGCCCCTCTCTCACCAGCAGGGGGCAGTAGAGATTCCTTCCTGCCTTCTGGAGGAGATCTGCAGATTGAGGACACGCCCCCCTCTCACCAGCAGGGGGCAGTAGAGATTCCTTCCTGCCTTCTGGAGGAGATCTGCAGATTAGGAGGACACGCCCCTCTCTCACCTGCAGGGGCAGTAGAGATTCCTTCCTGCCTTCTGGAGGAGATCTGCAGATTATGAGGACACGCCCCCCTCTCACCAGCAGGGGGCAGTAGAGATTCCTTCCTGCCTTCTGGAGGAGATCTGCAGATTATGAGGACACGCCCCTCTCTCACCAGCAGGGGGCAGTAGAGATTCCTTCCTGCCTTCTGGAGGAGATCTGCAGATTATGAGGACACGCCCCCCTCTCACCAGCAGGGGGCAGTAGAGATTCCTTCCTGCCTTCTGGAGGAGATCTGCAGATTAGGAGGACACGCCCCTCTCTCACCAGCAGGGGGCAGTAGAGATTCCTTCCTGCCTTCTGGAGGAGATCTGCAGATTAGGAGGACACGCCCCTCTCTCACCAGCAGGGGGCAGTAGAGATTCCTTCCTGCCTTCTGGAGGAGATCTGCAGATTATGAGGACACGCCCCTCTCTCACCTGCAGGGGGCAGTAGAGATTCCTTCCTGTCTTCTGGAGGAGATCTGCAGATTAGGAGGACACGCCCCTCTCTCACCAGCAGGGGGCAGTAGAGATTCCTTCCTGCCTTCTGGAGGAGATCTGCAGATTATGAGGACACGCCCCTCTCTCACCAGCAGGGGGCAGTAGAGATTCCTTCCTGTCTTCTGGAGGAGATCTGCAGATTAGGAGGACACGCCCCTCTCTCACCAGCAGGGGGCAGTAGAGATTCCTTCCTGCCTTCTGGAGGAGATCTGCAGATTAGGAGGACACGCCCCTCTCTCACCAGCAGGGGGCAGTAGAGATTCCTTCCTGTCTTCTGGAGGAGATCTGCAGATTAGGAGGACACGCCCCTCTCTCACCAGCAGGGGGCAGTAGAGATTCCTTCCTGCCTTCTGGAGGAGATCTGCAGATTATGAGGACACGCCCCTCTCTCACCAGCAGGGGGCAGTAGAGATTCCTTCCTGCCTTCTGGAGGAGATCTGCAGATTAGGAGGACACGCCCCTCTCTCACCAGCAGGGGGCAGTAGAGATTCCTTCCTGCCTTCTGGAGGAGATCTGCAGATTATGAGGACACGCCCCTCTCTCACCAGCAGGGGGCAGTAGAGATTCCTTCCTGCCTTCTGGAGGAGATCTGCAGATTAGGAGGACACGCCCCTCTCTCACCAGCAGGGGGCAGTAGAGATTCCTTCCTGCCTTCTGGAGGAGATCTGCAGATTATGAGGACACGCCCCTCTCTCACCAGCAGGGGGCAGTAGAGATTCCTTCCTGCCTTCTGGAGGAGATCTGCAGATTAGGAGGACACGCCCCTCTCTCACCAGCAGGGGCAGTAGAGATTCCTTCCTGCCTTCTGGAGGAGATCTGCAGATTGAGGACACGCCCCTCTCTCACCAGCAGGGGGCAGATGATCCCGGTGCTGTCGGTGTGGCTTCTCATCAGCGTCCTCGTCGTTACTTTTCTTTTCATTCAGGTAATTAGTTAATTGATCTGCAGATCGTTACGTTGTCTCGGGGGCGTGCGGCGGGCTCATTATCTAGCTTCTAATTAGCCTTAGGGACCGGGACACGTGGCGGCCGCAATGTGGACAGACCCTGAGCTGACGTGGGGTTTTCACGGGATTGTTCTCCACGTGACGCAAAAACCGCAGCGAACGGAGGCTAAACCGCCATCCGCCTGAAGGCTGCGATGTGTCGCCTACGGCCGAGTTCACACGTGGAGGATTTAGGGGCAGATTCTGCACAGAGCAATATATTCTCTGGAAAATCCTGACCATGTGAACACGCCCTAAGGATACGACCACGGGAAACCGTGGCGTCACAGCGGCCTTCGACAATCGGTGTGAAAACTGTGCAGTTTGTGCTAAATCCGCCGGTTCTCATGGTTCTGATGGTTGGCAGAGCGGTGCTGAGGGCCGAGCTGTCCGTCACTCAGGGGTCACGCCCCCACTCAGCTGCTCAGCATTGTAAACCTGAGGGGCAGAAGGGCAGCATAGTGAAGCAGTGAGGGCCACGCCCCCGGTGTGAATAGTGTTCTTCTAACGCCAGCGTCCAGTCCTGTGTCAGGTCTTGCATCAGCCTCGGTGCAGAGCCGTCGTCCTCCAGCAGAGGGCAGCACCGGGCGCTCCGCCGCTTATCTGTTTCATCGGATTCTTTCGTCTTTGTTATTTCTGGTGTTTGTGGTTTATTTCAGCGCCGCCCTCGCTGGTTTCACGTATCACGTATCGTACTGAGGAGAAGCAGAGCGCAAAACACGAAGCTGAGAGCAGGATCAGTGTGATAAAGCCCCCGCAGTCCTCTAGACCCCGCTATCTCCTGGACCCCGCAGTCCCCAAGACCCCGCTATCTCCTGGACCCCGCAGTCCCCAAGACCCCGCTATCTCCTGGACCCCGCAGTCCTCTAGACCCCGCTATCTCCTGGACCCCGCAGTCCTCTAGACCCCGCTATCTCCTGGACCCCGCAGTCCCCAAGACCCCGCTATCTCCTGGACCCTGCAGTCCTCTAGACCCCGCTATCTTCTGGCCCCTGCAGTCCTCTAGACCCCGCTATCTCCTGGACCCCGCAGTCCCCAAGACCCCGCTATCTCCTGGACCCCGCAGTCCCCGAGACCCCGCTATCTCCTGGACCCCGCAGTCCTCTAGACCCCGCTATCTCCTGGACCCCGCAGTCCTCTAGACCCCGCTATCTCCTGGACCCCGCAGTCCTCTAGACCCCGCTATCTCCTGGACCCCGCAGTCCCCGAGACCCCGCTATCTCCTGGACCCCGCAGTCCCCGAGACCCCGCTATCTCCTGGACCCCGCTATCTCCTGGACCCCGCAGTCCTCTAGACCCCGCTATCTCCTGGACCCCGCAGTCCTCTAGACCCCGCTATCTCCTGGACCCCGCAGTCCTCTAGACCCGCTATCTCCTGGACCCCGCAGTCCCCGAGACCCCGCTATCTCCTGGACCCCGCAGTCCCCGAGACCCCGCTATCTCCTGGACCCCGCAGTCCCCGAGACCCCGCTATCTCCTGGACCCCGCAGTCCTCTAGACCCCGCTATCTCCTGGACCCCGCAGTCCTCTAGACCCCGCTATCTCCTGGACCCCGCAGTCCTCTAGACCCCGCTATCTCCTGGACCCCGCAGTCCCTGAGACCCCGCTATCTCCTGGACCCCGCAGTCCCTGAGACCCCGCTATCTCCTGGACCCCGCAGTCCCTAGACCCCGCTATCTCCTGGACCCCGCAGTCCCCGAGACCCCGCTATCTCCTGGACCCCGCAGTCCCGAGACCCCGCTATCTCCTGGACCCCGCAGTCCCCGAGACCCCGCTATCTCCTGGACCCCGCAGTCCCGAGACCCCGCTATCTCCTGGACCCCGCAGTCCTCTAGACCCCGCTATCTCCTGGACCCCGCAGTCCCGAGACCCCGCTATCTCCTGGACCCCGCAGTCCCCGAGACCCCGCTATCTCCTGGACCCCGCAGTCCTCTAGACCCCGCTATCTCCTGGACCCCGCAGTCCTCTAGACCCCGCTATCTCCTGGACCCCGCAGTCCTCTAGACCCCGCTATCTCCTGGACCCCGCAGTCCCCAAGACCCCGCTATCTCCTGGACCCCGCAGTCCTCTAAACCCCGCTATCTCCTGGACCCCGCAGTCTCTAAACCCCGCTATCTCCTGGACCCCGCAGTCCTCTAGACCCCGCTATCTCCTGGACCCCGCAGTCCTCTAGACCCCGCTATCTCCTGGACCCCGCAGTCCCCAAGACCCCGCTATCTCCTGGACCCCACAGTCCTCTAAACCCCGCTATCTCCTGGACCCCGCAGTCCTCTAAACCCCGCTATCTCCTGGACCCTGCAGTCCCCTAGACCCCGCTATCTCCTGGACCCCGCAGTCCCCAAGACCCCGCTATCTCCTGGACCCCGCAGTCCCCAAGACCCCGCTATCTCCTGGACCCCGCAGTCCCCAAGACCCCGCTATCTCCTGGACCCCGCAGTCCTCTAGACCCCGCTATCTCCTATCCCGTCCGCGATCTTCCCTTCCTATCGGATCCCGTCCGCGATCTTCCCTTCTATCGGATCCCGTCCTCGCTCTTCCCTCCTATCGGATCGCCCGTCCTTCGGCGCCTCTTCCCTCCTATCGGATCCCGTCCGCCTCTTCCCTCCTATCGGATCCCGTCCGCGCTCTTCCCTCCTATCGGATCCCGTCCGCCCTCTTCCCTCTATCGGATCCCGTCCGCCCTCTTCCCTCCTATCGGATCCCGTCCGCGCTCTTCCCTCCTATCGGATCCCGTCCGCGCTCTTCCCTCCTATCGGATCCCGTCCGCCCTCTTCCCTCCTATCGGATCCCGTCCGCCCTCTTCCCTCCTATCGGATCCCGTCCGCCCTCTTCCCTCCTATCGGATCCCGTCCGCCCTCTTCCCTCCTATCGGATCCCGTCCGCCCTCTTCCCTCCTATCGGATCCCGTCCGCCCTCTTCCCTCCTTTCGGATCCCGTCCGCCCTCTTCCCTCCGATCGGATCCCTTTGACCTCAGATGACTTTTGACCTTGTCCGCAGGGGTCAGTAGCGCACACTGTGGCCCCCGGTTCCCCCTCGTCTCTTTCATTCAGTCTGGGGGTTTAGTGGAGGACATTGTGTCCCTGCGGTTTGTCACACGCTCCTCTCTGCTATTCCTCCCCCTCCCCCTCCCGGCTCTTGTTTACTATGGTGAACTGATTTGACTCCTGTGGGCTGTAGTGGGAGGCATGAGGCTCTGCTTCTCCTCTCATTGGCCGCCGCTGCCTCTCCGCTGATTGGTTGGCACCGCGCCTCGCTCATATTTCTTCTGCCCAGTCATTTAACTCTTTCAGTGCCTGCAGGGAAAGCCGAGGCGGATTACTATGGGGCCGCGCTGGTGATGAAGGCGCAGTCCCATGTAAAACCAGATGTGAATGCAGAGCTGGGGCGTGGCAGATGGGAGTAGTAGTACACAGTTATCTCCTCCGTGCTCCGTGACTACTACTCCCTGCAGACATGACCGTGAGGGTTGTCAGCTCCCCCCATACATCGCCCCATTCTCGCCCGCTTGTGTCAGACTTCCCAGGAGATAGTAGTTCTGGCATTCTATTCCTGGACCAGGAGGATCAGGATGAGCAGTGATACAGGAGGAGCTGTAAAATCTGAGATCATCACCCTCATCATCCTCGCCGTTTATGGGTCTTTCTGCAAAGTGACCTCAGCCGTGGGGATGATTCATGGAGGTTTCTCATCAGCCGCTGTGGAGTCACCGTGTGGGGGATGGGAACTGGTGGGCATAGCCTTATATGACATGACTTGGAGGCCCCCTTAAAGGGGTGGTCACGTAAAGACGCCCGTGTGGACACGGTTAGACTGCAGACGCCTGCTGTGGTGGACCCGGCCCTCCGTGCATTGAGTGGCTGCCGTGTAATGTCACATTGGCCGGATGTTTCCGTTTTTCTTTCGGTTCCGTATTTTTGCAGCGATTTCTCATAATGAAATTGGTCGCTTCCTGAAAGCGCGACCCAATTCGCTACCGAAAATGGTGCGGTTGATGAGTGATGTCATCAGCACACCGTAACCATGGACGCCGGGACACAGAGCGGTTCAACGACATCACGATCCGCAAAGTTTAAGTGGTTTTATGGCGATTTTTCGAAGCTTTTTGGTGGCATTTTCTGTTTTGTTACATTTTGTTCCTTTCTGTTACATTTCGGTTATTGTTACGTTTCCATTTCTTCCTGTTGTTTTTCAAATCCTATGAGGAACGTTCCAGACCCTGAGTGTTCCTCTTGGTACTTTTCACAAAAAAGGGGTGTGGTTAGACAGAGGGGCGGGGCCAGCATCAGATTTACTATATTTATACCAGCATTTGGCGTCACATTTCTCGGGAGTTCTTACGCCGGCGGTGGCTCCGGCCTGGCGGTCCTCGTCCATTGGCTGGTTCTGCTCCCCGGTGCCTCGTTTGGAGCCTGCGCCTCGTTTCTGTGACTCACCGCGATCTGCAGCACAAATAAACAATTACACAGATAGTACAACTGCAGGAGCTCGGGCCAACCAATCACAGCGCGCCGTGGTCACCGTGGGAACACCGTGTGTGGGAGGAGCATTTAAAGGGGAAGCGTATAAATTTATTTAAAAAAAAAAAATACGGATCCTTCCAGCCCCCCGCAGAGGATGATTATTGGGGGGAGTGGACCTGGCTGTGTTCTGCGGGTTCTGTCCGGGGTCCGCTGTTCACCTCTCCCCCCCGGTCACTGGGAGAGCCAGATGATGATAGTAGAGGATGGGAGTCGTCTCCCAGGTCATACACATCCGTCCAGCAGTGGTAGAACCACAAGTCTCAGACTGACCGGAGACCTACTTAAAGGGATTTTCCACTCTGGACAGTTCCTTTAAGAAGTCCTCGCAGATAGGGCGGCTCCTCCGCAGGGGACACGAAGCATTACAGGATCTGAGAGGGGGACCACCATACTAATAGGTGCCACAACCCTCAGCATCCCACAGGGGGGGTTGTGGCCCCCAATGTAGCCCCACAGGGGCCCGGCTGTCATTGTTGTCATTGTCACGGTGACCTGACCCAATTATTCGGGTTATAATGTGCCTTAGGGCTACGTTCACACTGTGTGTCTTATAGCAAATTGATGCGGTTTTGTGACAAGTCCCATAACAAGGCTCAGGGTGTGAATGTAGCCATGTGGTGAGCCTGTGTTAGGAGTCATTCAGCCAGTGTTTGTAGGTGTCGCACACGTTGGGCTCCGGCATCGCCGCCATACCGCGGGGTGTGTACAGGACCCCTCCTGAGAGAAGGTTGTAGCAGGACAGCGTTCCCCTCCCCCACCCCGGTGACCCCGCCCCCTGCCGTGTGTCACACCCCGCCCTTCACCAGTCACTGCGCCGCAATCTGACCTGTTTCCCTGGACAGGCCCCGCCCTACTCCATCTCCAGCCAATCCCGGTCCCGCAGCTCTGAAACGTCATCTTATTACCATGCCATCCAGAAAAGGTGTAGTGGGGAGCCGCGTCCTGACCAATCAGCGCCGCCGCTGCACGTACTCTGTCATTTGCATATGACTGACATTCCTGTGCCAGCCAATGGCGGGCCAGAGCGGGTGAGAGAAGTGATTTGCATGTGAATGACACGGCCCGAGCAGCCAATGGCGGCGGAGAGCGGTAAATGGGCATGCGTAGCGGGGGGGCAGGCTTCCCTCCCGTTCGCTATCAGAGAGGGGCAGAGTGAATGGTGATACGACGCTGCGGCCGGAGGGGAGCGCTGACACCGGCCCCGCACCGCCCACACCGCCCCGAGCGGTCGACGAAAACAAACCGAGCGGGGATCCCTCAGCGTGTCCTCCGTGCGAGCTGCGCAGGGAGCCCATCAGCAGCCAGGGCGCCCGCCTCAGTGTCCTGGAGGGAGCGGGGAACCCGTCAGCAGCCCGAGAGCCTGCATCAGAGCCCAAGAAGAAGCAGGGAGCCAGTCAGCAGCCAGGGAGCCCGCATCAGTGCCCAAGAAGAAGCAGGGAGCCAGTCAGCAGCCAGGGAGACCACAACCAACAATTTACAGTGAGACTGCTGTGGAACCTAAATAGGCACCTACCTGCTGACTGGAGCCCTGCAGAGAGACCTACCTGCGGTGACAGCCTGGAGAGGCACCTACCTGCGGTAACAGCCTGGAGAGAGACCTACCTGCGGTAACAGCCTGGAGAGAGACCTACCTGCGGTGACAGCCTGGAGAGAGACCTACCTGCGGTGACAGCCTGGAGAGGCACCTACCTGCGGTGACAGCCTGGAGAGGCACCTACCTGCGGTGACAGCCTGGAGAGGCACCTACCTGCGGTGACAGCCTGGAGAGGCACCTACCTGCGGTGACAGCCTGGAGAGGCACCTACCTGCGGTGACAGCCTGGAGAGGCACCTACCTGCGGTGACAGCCTGGAGAGGCACCTACCTGCGGTGACAGCCTGGAGAGGCACCTACCTGCGGTGACAGCCTGGAGAGGCACCTACCTGCGGTGACAGCCTGGAGAGGCACCTACCTGCGGTGACAGCCTGGAGAGGCACCTACCTGCGGTGACAGCCTGGAGAGAGACCTACCTGCAGTGACAGCCTGGAGAGGCACCTACCTGCGGTGACAGCCTGGAGAGGCACCTACCTGCGGTGACAGCCTGGAGAGGCACCTACCTGCGGTGACAGCCTGGAGAGGCACCTACCTGCGGTGACAGCCTGGAGAGGCACCTACCTGCTGACTGCAGTGCACCTGGAGGCTCTTACTCACTGAGCCGGCCCCTGGAGTGTGGCGGGGCGGGGGATGCCCAGCGGCAGCCGTGTGGCGCTGTCATGTGAAGCTGGCAGCCCTGCCCCCTCATTACTCACATTTGTTATTGTTTTTACCCTGTGGCCCCTGGAGCGGGCCCTACGCCCTGGCATTGTGACTCTCCGCCCACCGCCTGCGTTGTGCCTCTGTCCTGGCGGGCATCCTGACAGCGCTCCTGAGATGCCAGTGACAGCTCCCAGGGCATCGTGACCAGCCTGCGGCCAGCATGTTCTCCCCGGAGCGGGCGCCCAACGCCCGCAGCCTCAGCATGTTTGGTTAGTCACCCGGGCACTGGCGCCCTGTAGTACTGACATTTTGGCACGACGCAGCAGATCTGGGTCAGCGCTTGTGTGTAGCTAGGAGTGAGTGGGAGGACTCGCCCGTGTGCCAGCCTCCCCCGCACCTCCCCGGTCCGGCCCCTGGTTGTAAATGATTGAATCCAGTGGTGGGGGCCGCGCTGGCACGGGGGCTGTACGCCCGCAGGGTGGGCAATGCATGGATTAACCCCCTCCATCCCAGCATGGATTTGGAGCTGGGGATAGTAGTGGGCACAGCTACTACTGATAGCTCACCGTCTGTGCCCGCGGGCATCCTGTCTACCTGTCAGCAGGCGCTGTTGTCTGGCAGCCTGTGTGCAGACAGAGGGGGCGTGCCCCTCTTGGAATAGGGATGCTATTGGGGAATTGCTAATCATGTGATTGCCTTATGTTGGCTGGGTTGTCACCCTTGTAGCTGGCATGGGCATCAGGATGTCCACTGGTGCTGTGGTTGGTGTCACCGAGGCGGCTCAGACCCAGCAGTGTTATTATGGGGCAACTGATCCCCGTTCCGGGTCACCCCCACCAAAGGCAGCGGGATCTGGCGTCTCTTAAAGGGCCGGTCCAGGATTAGAAGGATTCTGCCAGAAACAGCGCCTCCCCGTCTACAGGTTGTGTGTGGAGCCGCAGCTCTGCCCCATAGGACTGCAGTACCAGACGTGGCCTGGAGTGGCGCTGGTCCTGCCAAATCTCTTAAAGAGACAGACACATTAATTTCCCTGAAGTGTTTGCTGAGCGGCTGAAAACAATCTGTTGTGAGTGGCGGTAGGTGGTCCTGCTCTGTCACCGGCCGTGTCCTGTGCACATTGCTGCGCTGTGAGTGGCAGTAGGTGGTCCCCGACCCTGTGTACATAGTGGGTGCAGGAGCAGTGGCACTGCAGGTGACAGTTTGTACTGGCACTGAGCGCAGTATACCGCCTGTGTGCGCCGCCGTCATCTGGCAGAGTGCGGGATACAGACTGCACACAGTCTTGGCAGTGGTTGTGCGGGGTAGAAGCATCGCTCGTGTACTGAGGCCCTGCGGCGCAGCGACGTCCCAGACCTGAGGGAGTGCGATACAGAGGGGCCACGTCCCAGACCTGAGACTGTGCGATACAGAGGGGCCACGTCCCAGACCTGAGACTGTGCGATACAGAGGGGCCACGTCCCAGACCTGAGACTGTGCGATACAGAGGGGCCACGTCCCAGACCTGAGACTGTGCGATACAGAGGGGCCACGTCCCAGACCTGAGACTGTGCGATACAGAGAGGCCACGTCCCAGACCTGAGACTGTGCGATACAGAGGGGCCACGTCCCAGACCTGAGGGAGTGCGATACAGAGAGGCCACGTCCCAGACCTGAGACTGTGCGATACAGAGGGGCGACGTCCCAGACCTAACACTGTGCGATACAGAGAGGCCACGTCCCAGACCTGAGGGAGTGCGATACAGAGGGGCCACATCCCAGACCTGAGACTGTGCGATACAGAGGGGCCACGTCCCAGACCTGAGACTGTGCGATACAGAGGGGCCACGTCCCAGACCTGAGGAAGTGCGATACAGAGGGGCCACGTCCCAGACCTAACACTGTGCGATACAGAGAGGCCACGTCCCAGACCTGAGGGAGTGCGATACAGAGGGGCCACGTCCCAGACCTGAGACTGTGCGATACAGAGGGGCGACGTCCCAGACCTGAGGGAGTGCGATACAGAGGGGCCACGTCCCAGACCTGAGGGAGTGCGATACAGAGGGGCCACGTCCCAGACCTGAGACTGTGCGATACAGAGGGGCGACGTCCCAGACCTGAGGGAGTGCGATACAGAGGGGCCACGTCCCAGACCTGAGGGAGTGCGATACAGAGGGGCGACGTCCCAGACCTGAGGGAGTGCGATACAGAGGGGCGACGTCCCAGACCTGAGGGAGTGCGATACAGAGGGGCCACGTCCCAGACCTGAGACTGTGCGATACAGAGGGGCGACGTCCCAGACCTGAGGGAGTGCGATACAGAGGGGCGACGTCCCAGACCTGAGACTGTGCGATACAGAGGGGCGACGTCCCAGACCTGAGACTGTGCGATACAGAGGGGCGACGTCCCAGACCTGAGGGAGTGCGATACAGAGGGGCGACGTCCCAGACCTAACACTGTGCGAACAGAGGGGCCACGTCCCAGACCTAAGGGAGTGCGATACAGAGGGGCGACGTCCCAGACCTGAAGGGAGTGCGATACAGAGGGGCCACGTCCCAGACCTGAGGGAGTGCGATACAGAGGGGCCACGTCCCAGACCTGAGGGAGTGCGATACAGAGGGGCCACGTCCCAGACCTGAGGGAGTGCGATACAGAGGGGCCACGTCCCAGACCTGAGGGAGTGCGATACAGAGGGGCCACGTCCCAGACCTGAGGGAGTGCGATACAGAGGGGGCCACGTCCCAGACCTGAGGGAGTGCGATACAGAGGGGCCACGTCCCAGACCTGAGGGAGTGCGATACAGAGGGGCCACGTCCCAGACCTGAGGGAGTGCGATACAGAGGGGCCACGTCCAGACCTGAGACTGTGCGATACAGAGGGGCCACGTCCCAGACCTAAGGGAGTGCGATACAGAGGGGCCACGTCCCAGACCTAAGGGAGTGCGATACAGAGGGGCCACGTCCCAGACCTGAGACTGTGCGATACAGAGGGGCCACGTCCCAGACCTGAGACTGTGCGATACAGAGGGGCCACGTCCAGACCTGAGACTGTGCGATACAGAGGGGCCACGTCCCAGACCTGAGACTGTGCGATACAGAGGGGCCACGTCCCAGACCTGAGACTGTGCGATACAGAGGGGCCACGTCCCAGACCTGAGGGAGTGCGATACAGAGGGGCCACGTCCCAGACCTGAGGGAGTGCGATACAGAGGGGCCACGTCCCAGACCTGAGACTGTGCGATACAGAGGGGCCACGTCCCAGACCTGAGGGAGTGCGATACAGAGGGGCCACGTCCCAGACCTGAGACTGTGCGATACAGAGGGGCCACGTCCCAGACCTGAGACTGTGCGATACAGAGGGGCCACGTCCCAGACCTGAGACTGTGCGATACAGAGGGGCCACGTCCCAGACCTGAGACTGTAACCCCCCCCCTCTCTGGCTGATATCAGTAGTGCAGTCTGTGTAGAGCCCCCCTCTCTCTGGCTGATATCAGTAGTGCAGTCTGTGTATTCCCCCCCCCTCTCTTTGGCTGATATCAGTAGTGCAGTCTGTGTAATGCCCCACCCTCTCTGGCTGATATCAGTAGTGCAGTCTGTGTAGTTCCCCCCCCCCTCTTTGGCTGATATCAGTAGTGCAGTCTGTGTAGTTCCCCCCCCCCTCTTTGGCTGATATCAGTAGTGCAGTCTGTGTAGTGCCCCCCTCTCTCTGGCTGATATCAGTAGTGCAGTCTGTGTAATGCCCCCCCTCTCTCTGGCTGATATCAGTAGTGCAGTCTGTGTATTCCCCCCCCCTCTCTTTGGCTGATATCAGTAGTGCAGTCTGTGTAGAACCCCCCTCTCTCTAGCTGATATCAGTAGTGCAGTCTGTGTAGAGCCCCCCCTCTCTCTGGCTGATATCAGTAGTGCAGTCTGTGTAGTGCCCCCCCCCCCTCTCTCTGGCTGATATCAGTAGTGCAGTCTGTGTATCCCCCCCTCTTTGGCTGATATCAGTAGTGCAGTCTGTGTAGTGCCCCCCCTCTGGCTGATATCAGTAGTGCAGTCTGTGTAGAGCCCCCCCCCCTCTCTGGCTGATATCAGTAGTGCAGTCTGTGTAGTGCCCCCCCTCTCTGGCTGATATCAGTAGTGCAGTCTGTGTAGAGCCCCCCCTCTCTGGCTGATATCAGTAGTGCAGTCTGTGTAGAGCCCCCCCCCCCCTCTCTGGCTGATATCAGTAGTGCAGTCTGTGTAGTGCCCCCCCCTCTCTGGCTGATATCAGTAGTGCAGTCTGTGTAGAGCCCCCCCTCTCTGGCTGATATCAGTAGTGCAGTCTGTGTATTCCCCCCCTCTCTTTGGCTGATATCAGTAGTGCAGTCTGTGTAGAGCCCCCCCCCCCTCTCTGGCTGATATCAGTAGTGCAGTCTGTGTATTCCCCCCCCCCCCCTCTCTTTGGCTGATATCAGTAGTGCAGTCTGTGTATTCCCCCCCCCCTCTCTTTGGCTGATATCAGTAGTGCAGTCTGTGTATTCCCCCCCTCTCTTTGGCTGATATCAGTAGTGCAGTCTGTGTAGAGCCCCCCCCTCTCTCTGGCTGATATCAGTAGTGCAGTCTGTGTAGAGCCCCCCCCTCTCTGGCTGATATCAGTAGTGCAGTCTGTGTATTCCCCCCCCCCCTCTCTTTGGCTGATATCAGTAGTGCAGTCTGTGTATCCCCCCCCCTCTCTTTGGCTAATATCAGTAGTGCAGTCTGTGTATTCCCCCCCCCTCTCTTTGGCTGATATCAGTAGTGCAGTCTGTGTAGAGCCCCCCCCTCTCTCTGGCTGATATCAGTAGTGCAGTCTGTGTAGTGCCCCCCCCTCTGGCTGATATCAGTAGTGCAGTCTGTGTAGAGCCCCCCCCTCTCTCTGGCTGATATCAGTAGTGCAGTCTGTGTAGTGCCCCCCCCCCCTCTGGCTGATATCAGTAGTGCAGTCTGTGTAGAGCCCCCCTCTCTCTGGCTGATATCAGTAGTGCAGTCTGTGTAGAGCCCCCCCCTCTCTCTGGCTGATATCAGTAGTGCAGTCTGTGTATTCCCCCCCCCCTCTGGCTGATATCAGTAGTGCAGTCTGTGTAGTGCCCCCCCCTCTCTGGCTGATATCAGTAGTGCAGTCTGTGTAGTGCCCCCCCCCTCTCTTTGGCTGATATCAGTAGTGCAGTCTGTGTATTCCCCCCCCCCTCTTTGGCTGATATCAGTAGTGCAGTCTGTGTAGAGCCCCCCCCTCTCTGGCTGATATCAGTAGTGCAGTCTGTGTAGAGCCCCCCCTCTCTCTGGCTGATATCAGTAGTGCAGTCTGTGTAGTGCCCCCCCCCTCTCTGGCTGATATCAGTAGTGCAGTCTGTGTAGAGCCCCCCCCTCTCTGGCTGATATCAGTAGTGCAGTCTGTGTATTCCCCCCCCCTCTCTTTGGCTGATATCAGTAGATCAGTAGTGCAGTCTGTGTATTCCCCCCCCCTCTCTCTGGCTGATATCAGTAGTGCAGTCTGTGTATTCCCCCCCCTCTCTTTGGCTGATATCAGTAGTGCAGTCTGTGTAGAGCCCCCCCCCTCTCTGGCTGATATCAGTAGTGCAGTCTGTGTATTCCCCCCCCCCTCTCTTTGGCTGATATCAGTAGTGCAGTCTGTGTATTCCCCCCCCCTCTCTTTGGCTGATATCAGTAGTGCAGTCTGTGTATTCCCCCCCCCTCTCTTTGGCTGATATCAGTAGTGCAGTCTGTGTATTCCCCCCCCCCCCTCTCTTTGGCTGATATCAGTAGTGCAGTCTGTGTAGAGCCCCCCCCCTCTCTTTGGCTGATATCAGTAGTGCAGTCTGTGTATCCCCCCCCCCCTCTCTTTGGCTAATATCAGTAGTGCAGTCTGTGTATTCCCCCCCTCTCTTTGGCTGATATCAGTAGTGCAGTCTGTGTAGAGCCCCCCCCCTCTCTCTGGCTGATATCAGTAGTGCAGTCTGTGTAGTGCCCCCCCCCCCCTCTGGCTGATATCAGTAGTGCAGTCTGTGTAGAGCCCCCCTCTCTCTGGCTGATATCAGTAGTGCAGTCTGGTGTAGAGCCCCCCCCCTCTCTCTGGCTGATATCAGTAGTGCAGTCTGTGTAGTGCCCCCCCCTCTGGCTGATATCAGTAGTGCAGTCTGTGTAGAGCCCCCCCTCTCTCTGGCTGATATCAGTAGTGCAGTCTGTGTAGAGCCCCCCCCCTCTCTCTGGCTGATATCAGTAGTGCAGTCTGTGTAGAGCCCCCCCTCTCTCTGGCTGATATCAGTAGTGCAGTCTGTGTAGAGCCCCCCCCCTCTCTCTGGCTGATATCAGTAGTGCAGTCTGTGTAGAGCCCCCCCCCTCTCTTTGGCTGATATCAGTAGTTCAGTCTGTGTATCCCCCCCCCCTCTTTGGCTGATATCAGTAGTGCAGTCTGTGTATTCCCCCCCCCCCCTCTCTGGCTGATATCAGTAGTGCAGTCTGTGTAGTGCCCCCCCTCTCTCTGGCTGATATCAGTAGTGCAGTCTGTGTATTCCCCCCCCCCTCTCTCTGGCTGATATCAGTAGTGCAGTCTGTGTAGTGCCCCCCCCTCTCTGGCTGATATCAGTAGTGCAGTCTGTGTATCCCCCCCCCCTCTTTGGCTGATATCAGTAGTGCAGTCTGTGTATTCCCCCCCCCCCTCTCTCTGGCTGATATCAGTAGTGCAGTCTGTGTATCCCCCCCCCTCTTTGGCTGATATCAGTAGTGCAGTCTGTGTATTCCCCCCCCCCTCTCTGGCTGATATCAGTAGTGCAGTCTGTGTATCCCCCCCCCCCTCTTTGGCTGATATCAGTAGTGCAGTCTGTGTATTCCCCCCCCCCCCTCTCTCTGGCTGATATCAGTAGTGCAGTCTGTGTAGTGCCCCCCCCCTCTCTGGCTGATATCAGTAGTGCAGTCTGTGTATTCCCCCCCCCTCTCTTTGGCTGATATCAGTAGTGCAGTCTGTGTAGTCCCCCCCCCCTCTTTGGCTGATATCAGTAGTGCAGTCTGTGTAGAGCCCCCCCTCTCTCTGGCTGATATCAGTAGTGCAGTCTGTGTAGAGCCCCCCCTCTCTTTGGCTGATATCAGTAGTGCAGTCTGTGTAGAGCCCCCCCCCCTCTCTGGCTGATATCAGTAGTGCAGTCTGTGTAGAGCCCCCCCCCCTCTCTGGCTGATATCAGTAGTGCAGTCTGTGTATTCCCCCCCCCCTCTCTTTGGCTGATATCAGTAGTGCAGTCTGTGTATCCCCCCCCCCTCTCTTTGGCTGATATCAGTAGTGCAGTCTGTGTAGAGCCCCCCCCTCTCTCTGGCTGATATCAGTAGTGCAGTCTGTGTAGAGCCCCCCCCCCCCTCTCTCTGGCTGATATCAGTAGTGCAGTCTGTGTAGTGCCCCCCCCCTCTGGCTGATATCAGTAGTGCAGTCTGTGTAGAGCCCCCCCCCTCTCTCTGGCTGATATCAGTAGTGCAGTCTGTGTAGTGCCCCCCCCCTCTGGCTGATATCAGTAGTGCAGTCTGTGTAGAGCCCCCCCTCTCTCTGGCTGATATCAGTAGTGCAGTCTGTGTAGAGCCCCCCCCCTCTCTCTGGCTGATATCAGTAGTGCAGTCTGTGTAGTGCCCCCCCCCCCTCTCTTTGGCTGATATCAGTAGTGCAGTCTGTGTATTCCCCCCCCCTCTCTTTGGCTGATATCAGTAGTGCAGTCTGTGTAGTGCCCCCCCCCCCTCTCTGGCTGATATCAGTAGTGCAGTCTGTGTAGTGCCCCCCCCTCTCTGGCTGATATCAGTAGTGCAGTCTGTGTAGTGCCCCCCCCCTCTCTTTGGCTGATATCAGTAGTGCAGTCTGTGTATTCCCCCCCCCTCTTTGGCTGATATCAGTAGTGCAGTCTGTGTAGAGCCCCCCCCCCTCTCTGGCTGATATCAGTAGTGCAGTCTGTGTAGAGCCCCCCCTCTCTCTGACTGATATCAGTAGTGCAGTCTGTGTAGTGCCCCCCCCTCTCTGGCTGATATCAGTAGTGCAGTCTGTGTAGAGCCCCCCCCTCTCTGGCTGATATCAGTAGTGCAGTCTGTGTATTCCCCCCCCCCTCTCTTTGGCTGATATCAGTAGTGCAGTCTGTGTATTCCCCCCCCCCTCTCTTTGGCTGATATCAGTAGTGCAGTCTGTGTATTCCCCCCCCCTCTCTCTGGCTGATATCAGTAGTGCAGTCTGTGTATTCCCCCCCCCTCTCTTTGGCTGATATCAGTAGTGCAGTCTGTGTATTCCCCCCCCCCCTCTCTTTGGCTGATATCAGTAGTGCAGTCTGTGTATTCCCCCCCCCTCTCTTTGGCTGATATCAGTGGTGCAGTCTGTGTAGAGCCCCCCCCCCCCCCCTCTCTCTGGCTGATATCAGTAGTGCAGTCTGTGTAGAGCCCCCCCCCCTCTCTGGCTGATATCAGTAGTGCAGTCTGTGTATTCCCCCCCCTCTCTTTGGCTGATATCAGTAGTGCAGTCTGTGTAGAGCCCCCCCCCCTCTCTCTGGCTGATATCAGTAGTGCAGTCTGTGTAGAGCCCCCCCCCTCTCTCTGGCTGATATCAGTAGTGCAGTCTGTGTAGAGCCCCCCCCTCTCTGGCTGATATCAGTAGTGCAGTCTGTGTATTCCCCCCCCCTCTCTCTGGCTGATATCAGTAGTGCAGTCTGTGTAGAGCCCCCCCTCTCTGGCTGATATCAGTAGTGCAGTCTGTGTATTCCCCCCCCCTCTCTTTGGCTGATATCAGTAGTGCAGTCTTTGTATCCCCCCCCCCCTCTCTTTGGCTAATATCAGTAGTGCAGTCTGTGTATTCCCCCCCCTCTCTTTGGCTGATATCAGTAGTGCAGTCTGTGTAGAGCCCCCCCCTCTCTCTGGCTGATATCAGTAGTGCAGTCTGTGTAGTGCCCCCTCCCCCTCTGGCTGATATCAGTAGTGCAGTCTGTGTAGAGCCCCCCCTCTCTCTGGCTGATATCAGTAGTGCAGTCTGTGTAGAGCCCCCCTCTCTCTGGCTGATATCAGTAGTGCAGTCTGTGTAGAGCCCCCCCCCTCTCTCTGGCTGATATCAGTAGTGCAGTCTGTGTAGTGCCCCCCCCCCTCTGGCTGATATCAGTAGTGCAGTCTGTGTAGAGCCCCCCCTCTCTCTGGCTGATATCAGTAGTGCAGTCTGTGTAGAGCCCCCCCCCCTCTCTCTGGCTGATATCAGTAGTGCAGTCTGTGTAGAGCCCCCCCCCTCTCTCTGGCTGATATCAGTAGTTCAGTCTGTGTATCCCCCCCCCTCTTTGGCTGATATCAGTAGTGCAGTCTGTGTATTCCCCCCCCCCCTCTCTGGCTGATATCAGTAGTGCAGTCTGTGTAGTGCCCCCCCTCTCTCTGGCTGATATCAGTAGTGCAGTCTGTGTAGTGCCCCCCCTCTCTGGCTGATATCAGTAGTGCAGTCTGTGTATCCCCCCCCCCTCTTTGGCTGATATCAGTAGTGCAGTCTGTGTATTCCCCCCCCCCTCTCTCTGGCTGATATCAGTAGTGCAGTCTGTGTATTCCCCCCCCCCCTCTCTTTGGCTGATATCAGCAGTGCAGTCTGTGTAGAGCCCCCCCTCTCTCTGGCTGATATCAGTAGTGCAGTCTGTGTAGAGCCCCCCTCTCTTTGGCTGATATCAGTAGTGCAGTCTGTGTAGAGCCCCCCCCCCCCTCTCTGGCTGATATCAGTAGTGCAGTCTGTGTAGAGCCCCCCTCTCTCTGGCTGATATCAGTAGTGCAGTCTGTGTATCCCCCCCCCCCTTTGGCTGATATCAGTAGTGCAGTCTGTGTAGAGCCCCCCCTCTCTCTGGCTGATATCAGTAGTGCAGTCTGTGTATTCCCCCCCCCCCTCTCTTTGGCTGATATCAGTAGTGCAGTCTGTGTATTCCCCCCCCCTCTCTTTGGCTGATATCAGTAGTGCAGTCTGTGTATTCCCCCCCCTCTCTTTGGCTGATATCAGTAGTGCAGTCTGTGTAGAGCCCCCCCTCTCTTTGGCTGATATCAGTAGTGCAGTCTGTGTAGAGCCCCCCCTCTCTTTGGCTGATATCAGTAGTGCAGTCTGTGCAGAGCCCCCCCTCTCTCTGGCTGATATCAGTAGTGCAGTCTGTGTATTCCCCCCCCCCCTCTCTTTGGCTGATATCAGTAGTGCAGTCTGTGTAGAGCCCCCCTCTCTCTGGCTGATATCAGTAGTGCAGTCTGTGTAGAGCCCCCCCCTCTCTCTGGCTGATATCAGTAGTGCAGTCTGTGTAGAGCCCCCCCCCTCTCTCTGGCTGATATCAGTAGTGCAGTCTGTGTAGAGCCCCCCTCTCTCTGGCTGATATCAGTAGTGCAGTCTGTGTAGAGCCCCCCCTCTCTCTGGCTGATATCAGTAGTGCAGTCTGTGTAGAGCCCCCCCCCCCCTCTCTCTGGCTGATATCAGTAGTGCAGTCTGTGTATTCCCCCCCCCCCTCTCTCTGGCTGATATCAGTAGTGCAGTCTGTGTAGAGCCCCCCCCTCTCTCTGGCTGATATCAGTAGTGCAGTCTGTGTAGAGCCCCCCCTCTCTCTGGCTGATATCAGTAGTGCAGTCTGTGTAGAGCCCCCCCTCTCTCTGGCTGATATCAGTAGTGCAGTCTGTGTATTCCCCCCCCCTCTCTTTGGCTGATATCAGTAGTGCAGTCTGTGTAGAGCCCCCCTCTCTTTGGCTGATATCAGTAGTGCAGTCTGTGTAGAGCCCCCCTCTCTCTGGCTGATATCAGTAGTGCAGTCTGTGTAGAGCCCCCCCCCTCTCTCTGGCTGATATCAGTAGTGCAGTCTGTGTAGTGCCCCCCCTCTCTTTGGCTGATATCAGTAGTGCAGTCTGTGTAGAGCCCCCCCTCTCTCTGGCTGATATCAGTAGTGCAGTCTGTGTAGAGCCCCCCCTCTCTTTGGCTGATATCAGTAGTGCAGTCTGTGTAGTGCCCCCCCCCTCTGGCTGATATCAGTAGTGCAGTCTGTGTAGAGCCCCCCCTCTCTCTGGCTGATATCAGTAGTGCAGTCTGTGTAGAGCCCCCCCTCTCTCTGGCTGATATCAGTAGTGCAGTCTGTGTAGAGCCCCCCTCTCTCTGGCTGATATCAGTAGTGCAGTCTGTGCAGAGCCCCCCCTCTCTCTGGCTGATATCAGTAGTGCAGTCTGTGTAGAGCCCCCCCCCTCTCTCTGGCTGATATCAGTAGTGCAGTCTGTGTAGTGCCCCCCCCCCTCTGGCTGATATCAGTAGTGCAGTCTGTGTAGAGCCCCCCCCTCTCTCTGGCTGATATCAGTAGTGCAGTCTGTGTAGAGCCCCCCCCTCTCTCTGGCTGATATCAGTAGTGCAGTCTGTGTAGAGCCCCCCCCCTCTCTCTGGCTGATATCAGTAGTGCAGTCTGTGTAGAGCCCCCCTCTCTCTGGCTGATATCAGTAGTGCAGTCTGTGTAGAGCCCCCCCTCTCTCTGGCTGATATCAGTAGTGCAGTCTGTGTAGAGCCCCCCCCCCCCCTCTCTCTGGCTGATATCAGTAGTGCAGTCTGTGTATTCCCCCCCCCCCTCTCTTTGGCTGATATCAGTAGTGCAGTCTGTGTAGAGCCCCCCTCTCTTTGGCTGATATCAGTAGTGCAGTCTGTGTAGAGCCCCCCTCTCTTTGGCTGATATCAGTAGTGCAGTCTGTGTAGAGCCCCCCCCTCTCTCTGGCTGATATCAGTAGTGCAGTCTGTGTAGAGCCCCCCCTCTCTTTGGCTGATATCAGTAGTGCAGTCTGTGTAGAGCCCCCCCTCTCTTTGGCTGATATCAGTAGTGCAGTCTGTGTAGAGCCCCCCCTCTCTCTGGCTGATATCAGTAGTGCAGTCTGTGTAGAGCCCCCCCCTCTCTCTGGCTGATATCAGTAGTGCAGTCTGTGTAGTTCCCCCCCCTCTTTGGCTGATATCAGTAGTGCAGTCTGTGTAGAGCCCCCCCTCTCTTTGGCTGATATCAGTAGTGCAGTCTGTGTAGAGCCCCCCCCCTCTCTCTGGCTGATATCAGTAGTGCAGTCTGTGTAGAGCCCCCCTCTCTCTGGCTGATATCAGTAGTGCAGTCTGTGTAGAGCCCCCCTCTCTCTGGCTGATATCAGTAGTGCAGTCTGTGTAGAGCCCCCCCTCTCTCTGGCTGATATCAGTAGTGCAGTCTGTGTAGAGCCCCCCCCTCTCTCTGGCTGATATCAGTAGTGCAGTCTGTGCAGAGCCCCCCTTTAGATCGGTGCTCCCCCTCCCCCGCCTCTCATTGTCTCGGGGCCGCTCTGAGGAAGGTCACAGCAAGTCTTAGAAAACAGGAACCAGGACAAAGGAGGCCTTCCTGCGGGGCCGCCCGGCGGTGACACCATCTCCAGGGTCCGGCTCCCCCGGGGGCTCCTTACATATAGAGCAGAATTGTACCTTGTGTTTCCATCACTTTCCAGATCTCTGCTTCCTGCCAGTGAATGGAATCCATCATAGAGATTAGAGCGCGCAGTGGGATGTGTGTATTTCCTTTCTATCGCGGTGTTCAGCCTGAGCCTCCTGGTTCATGGGCCTATAGCACTTACAGGGCAGTGTGATCTCCACATATCAGAGTTGGGTGACTATTGGTGATTGTGTTACCTGTGATGACTACAACTCTCAGCATGTCGACTACAACTCTTCTCGCCCCGGTTGCGCTCATCACGTGTTCTTTGTCCTTCCTTTAGTCTGGACTAACGTGGAGCCGCGCTCGGTCGCCGTCTTTCCCTGGCATTCTCTGGTCCCGTTTTTGGCTCCCAGCCAGCCCGACTCTTCCGTCCAGCCCACGGAGGGGCAGCAGCCCGTCACCCACCCTGGTGCCGCCAGCCAGAGCAAAGGTAAGTGCCGCCCGCTGCCTGCGCCGCTGCATGTGCGGGGGTCTACGGCAGAGGGTCACTGTGTTCTGCTCCCCAGAGCCCCCTGAATCGGCTTCAGTGGCAAACGAGGTGGTGCCCGTGCCAAGCGGTGAAGGTGAGCGATGCGGAGTTACCCTGACCGAGACGGCGCCCCAGCTGCCCAACGAGGAGCCTGCAAGACAGTCCCAGCACCAGGAGGGCGCCACACAAGTCCCTGCGGGGGAGCGGAGGGCGGATAGTGAGACCGAGAGCGACCACGATGACCCGTGAGTGTGGACCATGGGCAGAGGAGCGCGCCATCGTACTACAGGGCGGGGGCGGGCACATGGCTGATGTGAGGTCCACTGCCCGGGGTCTGCAGTCAGGGGAGGGTCCAAGCTCAACACTGTGAAAGACCCCAGACCAGGGCCCTGCGTCTCAGCCCCCAGACCAGGGCCCCCAGGCCAGAGCCCCCCAAACCAGGGCCCCGCATCGGAGCCCCCAGGCCAGGGCCTCGCACCGGAGCCCCAGGCCAGGGCCTCGCACCGGAGCCCCCAGGCCAGGGCCCCGCACCGGAGCCCCCAGGCCAGGGCCCCGCACCGGAGCCCCCAGGGCCAGGGCCCCGCACCGGAGCCCCCAGGCCAGGGCCCCGCACCGGGCCCCCAGGCCAGGGCCCCGCACCGGAGCCCCCAGGCCAGGGCCCCGCACCGGAGCCCCAGCCAGGGCCCCGCCCGAGCCCCCAGGGCCCCCCGGAGCCCCCAGGCCAGAGCCCCACGGCCGAGCCCTCAAAGACCAGAGCCCCGCGGCCGACGATGTGTACAGCAGTGCAGTATGATGGCTTCAGATGGTTTCGGTAGCTCTGGAGCATCTCGTGGCCGCCATCACCGTTATATACGGAGGGCTCCTGATTGTGGGGGTCCTCCTTGGATGACCTGATTGGGCACACGCTCCCGGTGGTCATCGTGCAGGACGGGGACGTAAACCAAGGCCTTATAGAGAATCTCTTTCTCCTGCAGGTTCTTCACTATCGGACCCTCTGAGATTCCGCTGCAGGTGCATTCTGGGAAACGTAGGACCCAGTCCCTCAGTGCCCTCCCCAAGGACCGAGACTCTTCCTCCGAGAAAGATGGGCGGAGCCCTAACAAGGTATTGTGGGAAAATGCTAATAATTCAAAATGTTTCATCTTTTCCTCCTCGTCAGTCCGGGGGAGGGGGGACATGGACGTGCCCCGAGTGTCACACCGGGGAAGGTGAGGTCCTTACAGACTCTTCTTTTCTTGCACAGAGGGAGAAGGATCACATTCGCCGTCCCATGAACGCCTTCATGATATTCAGTAAACGTCACCGGGCGCTGGTACATCAGCGTCACCCCAATCAGGACAACCGCACCGTCAGCAAGATCCTGGGCGAGTGGTGGTACGCGCTGGGCACCAAGGAGAAGCAGAAGTATCATGACCTGGCCTTCCAGGTACTGTGTGGTGTAAAACGGGTCGTGGACACGGGATGAGGAGGCGCAGGGGGTGATAGAGATCACAGGGTGGCTGGAGGACAGTAGCAGTGTGGATGGAGAGTTGATAGAGATCACAGGGTGGCTATAGCGGTGTAGATGGAGAGTTGATAGAGATAATATAGCGGCTACAGGACAGTAGCGGTGTAGATGGGGAGTTTGATAGAGATCACAGGGCGGCTGCAGGACAGTAGCAGTGTGGATGGAGAGTTGATAGAGATCACATAGTGGCTATAGCGGTGTAGATGGAGAGTTGATAGAGATAATATAGCGGCTACAGGACAGTAGTGGTGAAGATGGAGAGTTGATAAAGATAATATAGCGGCTGCAGGACAGTAGTGGTGTAGATGGAGAGTTGGAGGAGATCACAGGGCGGCTGCAGGACAGTAGCGGTGTGGATGGAGAGTTGATGGAGATCACGGGGGCGGCTATAGTGGTGTAGATGGAGAGTTGATGGAGATCAGCAGGGTGGCTGCAGGACAGTAGCGGTGTAGATGGAGAGTTGATGGAGATCACGGGGCGGCTATAGTGGTGTAGATGGAGAGTTGATGGAGATCACAGGGTGGCTGCAGGACAGTAGCGGTGTAGATGGAGAGTTGATAGAGATCACGGGGCGGCTATAGTGGTGTAGATGCAGAGGTGATAGAGATCACAGGGTGGGCTATAGCGGTGTAGATGGAGAGGTGATAGAGATCACAGGGCGCTGCAGGACAGTAGCGGTGTAGATGGAGAGGTGATAGAGATCACAGGGCGGCTGCAGGACAGTAGTGGTGTAGATGGAGAGTTGATAGAGATCACGGGGCGGCTTGCAGGACAGTAGTGGTGTAGATGGAGAGTTGATGGAGATCACAGGGGCGGCTGCAGGACATTAGCAGTGTAGATGGAGAGTTGATGGAGATCACAGGGGGGGCTGCCAGGAACAGTAGCGATGTAGATGGAGAGTTGATGGAGGTCACAGGGCGGCTGCAGGACAGTAGCAGTGTAGATGGAGAGTTGATAGAGATCACAGGATGGGCTGCAGGACAGTAGCGGTGTAGATGGAGAGGTGAAGAGATCAACAGGGTGGTTATAGCGTGTAGATGGAGAGTTGATAGAGATAAATAGCGGCTGCAGGACAGTAGCGTTTTAGATAGAGAGTTGATAGAGATCACAGGGCGGCTGCAGGACAGTAGTGGTGTAGATGGAGAGGTGATAGAGATTGCAGGGCGGCTGCAGGACAGTAGTGATCTAGATGGAGAGTTGAAGGAGATGACAGGGCGGCTGCAGGACAGTAGCGGTGTAGATGGAGAGGTGATAGAGATCACAGGGGGGCTGCAGGACAGTAGCGGTGTAGATGGAGAGTTGATGGAGATCACAGGGTGGCTGCCGGACAGTAGCGGTGTAGATGGAGAGTTGATGGAGATCACAGGGTGGCTTGCAGGACAGTAGCGGTGTAGATGGAGAGTTGATAGAGATCACAGGGCGGCTGCAGGACAGTAGCGGTGTAGATGGAGAGTTGATAGAGATCACAGGGCGGCTGCAGGACAGTAGCGTGTAGATGGAGAGTTGATGGAGATCACGGGGCGGCTATAGTGGTGTAGATGCAGAGGTGATAGAGATCACAGGGCGGCTGCAGGACAGTAGCGGTGTAGATGGAGAGTTGATAGAGATCACAGGGCGGCTGCAGGACAGTAAGCGGTGTAGATGGAGAGTTGATAGAGACACAGGGGCGGCTGCAGGACAGTAGCGGTGTAGATGGAGAGTTGATGGAGATCACGGGGCGGCTATAGTGGTGTAGATGGAGAGTTGATGGAGATCAAAGGGCGGCTGCAGGACATTAGCAGTGTAGATGAGAGTTGCACAGGGCGGCTGCAGGACAGTAGCGGTGTAGATGGTGAGTTGATAGAGCTCACGGGGCGGCGATAGTGGTGTAGATGCAGAGGTGATAGAGATCACAGGGCGGCTATAGCGGTGTAGATGGAGAGGTGATAGAGATCACAGGGCGGCTGCAGGAACAGTAGCGGTGTAGATGGAGAGTTGATAGAGATCACAGGGCGGCTGCAGGACAGTAGCGGTGTAGATGTAGAGTTGATAGAGATCACAGGGCGGCTGCAGGACAGTAGCGGTGTAGATGGAGAGTTGATGGAGATCACGGGGCGGCTGCAGGACAGTAGCGGTGTAGATGGAGAGTTGATGGAAATCACGGGGTGGCTGCAGGATAGTAGCGGTGTAGGTGGAGAGTTGATGGAGATCAGGGCGGCGCAGGGACAGCGGTGTAGGTCATAGTTGTAGATGGAGATCACAGGGCGGCTGCAGGACAGTATCGGTGTAGATGAAGAGGTGATTACGGATCACGGGGCGGCTGCAGGACAGTAGCGGTGTAGATGGAGAGTTGATAGAGATCAGAGACGGCTTCACCCTGTGAGCATCCTCTGCATGGTTTGCAGTCAGCCGCTGATATGCCCTCACTTTATAACCTGGGAATTCAGCGCCATTACCCGATCGCCCTGCTGCAGAAATGCATTCTCCTGGCGTCCTCTGTTGCCTGTGTGCCAGTATAACAGTGGGCACTGCCACCTTTCTTCAGGTGAAAGAAGCGCATTTCAAGGCGCACCCCGACTGGAAGTGGTGTAACAAGGACCGCAAGAAGTCCAGCTCGGATGTGAAGCAGGTGATGCCCGGTCCCTGGGGTGTGCCCAAAGAGATGAGGGAGAGGAGCATGTCTGAGACTGGCACCACGGCCGCCACGGGAGGTGAGACCCATCCCCCGGGGGTCCTGGGCTGTGATTGGGGTCTTCATATCGTCTTGGTGAATCATTTCTCTGGTTTTCAGTTTCCTCAGATATGGCTCCGTCCGGTCTGCTGCTGGAAGCCAAGCACGGGGCCCCCTCCTCCAGTGTGGCCCCCGGAGATCGCCTGCCCGTGTCCTCTGCTGCCGCAGCCCAGCTCCCTCGCCCCCGGGCGTTCTCCCACAGCGCAGTGCAGAGCATCGAGCACCGGGAGGACGGCCAGGCCCTGCAGGAGCTGAAGCAGGTAGACTGCCGCCCCCGACATGATGAGGAGGGTAGATGGGGGCACTGCCGGCGCTTAAAGGGGCGGCCTCTGAGCTGGCGTTCATGGCTTCATGCTGTGGAGGTCACAGCACTCCGACCACCCCCCGTCATCTTTAGTGCCCAGGTCAGGGAATCGGGAGCCCTTTAACCCTTTCACCGTAGATGCCGCAGAAGCTGTGGGATTAGCCGGTGCTGCTTTTCATTATTATAGCGATTAATCTTCAGTTTCAAAAGACTGCACTGGCCCTTTAAACCTTAAAGGGCACCTCACCTTAGAACCCGTCAGGTGTAGATCTGTGGTGGTCCGGCTGCTGAGACCCCACCAACGCTGAGATTTGAGCCTGTATACACCCAGAGGGGCTCGGCAGTCGGTCCTGTCACTTCAGGGACCCCTGGGAGTCTCAGCACTCGGAGCCCCCCAATCACAACCTCTCGGTGACAGCGACGGGACAGCTTCTGAATCCATCCACATAATCATTGCATCAATGGCGATTATTCACAGATGTGCTCAAGTCGTTCTCCATATTCCAATCAGAAGGCGGCATTCGGCGGTCCGGAGCCCCCGGCGTTCCCAATGCCCACCCACAGCGAGAGTTCCGTCTGCCCGACGTCCCGCGCCTGTCCGAGCCTTCCGGGACCTTACCGCCCTCCGCGCACCGCCAGCGAGGACATGACCAGCGATGAGGAGAGGATGGTCATCTGCGAGGAGGAGGGGGACGATGACGTCATCGGTAAGTGGACGCCTTTGGCGGCGTTTGGCTTTTCTGCGTCTGTCTTTTCCTGACGAGTCTCCTCCGCAGCAGATGACGGATTCGGCTGCGCCGACATCGACCTGAAGTGTAAGGAGCGCGTCACCGACAGCGACAGCGAGGGGGCGTCCGGAGACGAGGGGGAAGGCAAGGTGAGTGTCACGGGGAGGTTCCCAGAAGCCTTTGCTGTTGTGGTTCCGGCAGTTTAACCCTGTCCTTGCTGTTTCCCCAGGGGGCTCCACAGGGGGTCTTCTCGCCGGTCATTCGCTCCTCCTCCCTTTCTGGGAACTTTCCTCTTTCCTCTGAAGACTTGAAATCTGAACGACCGGTGAATATGGTTCAGTCGCCCAAGCCCAGCGAGCACCCACAGGCCGCCTTCCCCCGCGGGTATCCTCCGCTCCCTCCCGCCAAACCTCCTCCGCGTCAGCCCAGCCAGCACCAAGCCAAAAGGCCGCCCGAAGTGCGCTTCACCATGGTGGACCCCGCCGCCAGCTACAAGAGGAAGCGCGGCTCAGAGAGTGGAGGACAGAAGGTGGCGGCGGAGGCGGCCGCTCCCGTCAGTCAGTACCCGGCTCAGTCCGTCATCTCCTCCAGTGCCCCCCAGACTCTGGTTCTGCCCAGTCTACCCTCACACAACCTCTCGAGCACAATGTATTCCTCGGTACCTCGACCCTATGACGTGCAGCGCGGGGCCCTGGAGAGCCGCTCTGTTGTACCCACAGTGGGGACCGTGCTTGTGTCGGGGCCACAAGGGATTGGCGTCCTTCCCCCGGGCTTGAAACCGGCCTCTACGGTGGTGACTAATGTGCTGAAACCCGTCAGCAGCACGCCGGTGCCCATCGCCAGCAAACCAGTGCCAGTGAGCAGGAGCGGCAGCAGCAGTGACCTGTGTGACGGGCGAATACCTGGCTCCCCCGTGGGCATTGGCGTGGTGTATGCCCATGACCGGAAACCAATGCAGCAGCTGACGTCTCCGGCATCTTCCCCACTACCACAGGGAAAGCCAGCTGGTGGGCTAGTGACCAACCTCCTAGTGGGGGCGCCCAGCTACGGACAGCCTGCGCCCGCTTCTGGAAACGGCACCGGGACGGCTCCAGTCACAGCCCTGCAGTTCATTACCCAGAACCCTGCTGGTAGCCCTAATGGCGCCGTGCCCCTGGGCATCCTTCAGCCGCAGCAGCTGCTCCCTGCAGCATCGGGCAAGCGGGCAGGCATCACCCAGGTGCAGTACATTCTGCCCACCATACCACAGCAGCTGCCAGGGGGCATCCAGTTCACTCTGCCACCTGGAAATGCAAAGGTGATCGCCGCGCCTCAAGGCGTTCCCATCGTCCAGCCTGGTCCCGCTGCCAGCCCGTCGCTGGGCATTGTGTCCGCAGCTGGCAGAGGTAAGTCCCTGACAACCCCGCGCTCTTGGTTTTGTGTTTGCGCCTGTTGTCAGAGCCCTTATAGTGTCTCTCCTCATTCACAGCCCAGTCCGTCTCTCCAGCCCCGTCACCGGGGAGTTGTGCCCAGCTGCTGCCCGGCCCAGGAATCCTGTCGCCCAGCGCCCCAGTGCAGGGCAAGATGCTGGTTCCAGTGAGCGCCCCCCATGTGACTGTGCGGACCGGCCCCGCGGCACAGCTGCCCCTCGTCACCTCTCCGTTCCCCGTGCAGAACGGAGCCCAACCCCCCAATAAGGTGAGCGGCGGATCGGTCTCCGTGTCCTGTGACGGCCGCGCTGCATGGATTTTCCCGGATTTCACCTTGGAGGAAGGTGAACGCCACGGTGGAAAACGCGCAGCGTAAACTGTCGCGCTGATTCTGATGACATCATCCTTGTCCTTGCAGATTATTCAGATCACTCCGATGCCCGTGGTGCAGCCGCCCGCTCCAGCCCAGAGTGCCTTAGTGCCCCCTGTTAATCCCACACTCCAGAGCGCTATTCCTGTCACCATGGCGACTGCGACCGTTGTGGCGGCAACTTCTCAACCGCAGAAAGTCATTTTACCGTCTACTCGGTAAGACCCGGGATGGTTATTGATCTGTCATTGGTAGAGCCGCCGATCTCTGGGCGGGGGGGGGTGATTTCCGGAGAGCTGAGTACTTACCCGGCGCCCAGTGGAATCAATAGAATCCGAGTCTGCAGGCGGGTAACGCCCCCTCGGGGGAAGCCTTTCCTGCAGCAGACGACCCTTTTGTGGTTTCCCGGTTCTGTCAGAATCTTGGACAAGTACAAGAAGCTGATTAACCCTCTCTCTCCCGGTCAGGATCACGTACGTGCCCTCTGCGGCCGGCCCCACGCTACCTCTGGTGACCACCAGCTCGCACTCCCACGCTGCCGCGCCGGGCCCTTGTGTACAGACGACACTCGCGGCGGGCTCCATGGCTCTCGGCTTCACCACCATAAGTCCGAGCGGTCAGACCATCGTGCAGCCGCTGCTGGCAGGTAAGATACACGAGCGGATGGTTATATAGATCGTATGCATTGCGTGGTCCAGGGGGAGATCTGGTGAGCTGCAGCAGCGGGCACACGCCCCCAGAAGGTGCACCCCCCTGTAATAGGACAAAAAAGCTAAGTCCCCCCTATTGAATAAGCCCCGCCCCTCAGCCGCTTCTCAGTCAAAAATCGTTAGAGCCGACGTCTGGTGGTACCGACCCCCTGGACTTTATGGGGGTGTCACTCTGTCGTGGTCACTTTGTCCTCCTCGTGGTCCTCGGTGTCTGATTACTAAAGCTAATTTTTTATTTTTTTTTTATCCAAGGACAAAGCCAGCTTCTTGCCCCGGGGCAGGTAGGTGTGACCCCGGCCTCCACGCCCCCCCGTGCCCCCAGCAGCAGTAGCCAGGTCCTTACGGCGATATACCCCTCAGCCGCTCCTTCTGCACAGAACCTGGTGTACACCGTGGCAAGCACAGGCATGGTGCCCACCGCACCCGCCACCATACTGCCGAAAGCCGTCACCTCTCCACCGACTATCAGCGCACCACCAGCAGCATCCACCGGGGGGAGCTCCTCACACGTCTCCACGGTCACAGGTAGGTGACTGCGGCCAATCATCGTGCTGCCAGCATCATCTTTACATCCTGTTACTGGGACCCCCACCCCTGAGCAGAGGTCTGGAGGTCTCGCTTCTCTCCCATAGAGATGAATGGAGGGCCTGTCCTGCCGCTCTCCTCTCTTCAGGGGCCCGCAGGGTTTGGGACCCCCAGGATTCTGTGGAAAGGGGATGCTGTGCCACAACCACAATACTACGTTAATAGACCGCATGCTTAAGAGCTGAAATCAGTGCACGTTGTGTATCTTTGGGTTCACTTTTTGCAGCCTCCTCAGTTACGTTCAGTCTAGTGGCCCCCAAGCCTCAGCGAACCCTCCCGAAGCCCCCCCAGAAAGTGAAGGCCACAATCGCCAATATCCCAGTGGGATCGTATGAGGCCACGTCTCCTTCCCCCTGTGTGCGCACCACTTCCCGGCCCGCGCCCCCGCCTCCCCGCGAAGAGACCCCCGAATCAAAGTAAGTAATTCACCTACATCTGGGGCTCACCCATGTAATGGGGGGAGGGGACATTATAGGGGGGGCTGTTATAGGGGGATCTATTATGGGGGCTGTTATAGAGGGGATCTATTATGGGGGCAGTTATAGAAGGGATCTATTATGGGGGCTGTTATAGAGGGGATCTATTATGGGGGCTGTTATAGAGGGGATCTATTATGGGGGGCTGTTATAGAGGGGATCTATTATAGGGCTGTTATAGAAGGGATCTATTATGGGGGCTGTTATAGAGGGGATCTATTATGGGCTGTTATAGAAGGGATCTATTATGGGGGCTGTTATAGAGGGACCTATTATGGGTGAGCTGTTATAGAAGGGATCTATTATGGGGAGCAGTTATAGAAGGGATCTATTATGGGGGCTTTTATAGAAGGGATCTATTATGGGGGCTGTTATAGAAGGGATCTATTATAGGGGTTGTTATAGAAGGGATCTATTATGGGGGCAGTTATAGAGGGGATCTATTATGGGGGGCAGTTATAGAAGGGATCTTTATGGGGGCTCTGTTATAGAATGGATCTATTATGGGGGGCTCTTATAGAAGGGATCTATTATGGGGGATCTATTATGGGGACAGTTATAGAAGGGATCTATTATGGGGGGCAGTTATAGAAGGGATCTATTATGGGGGCAGTTATAGAAGGGATCTATTATGGGGGGCAGTTATAGAGGGGATCTATTATGGGCGGCAGTTATAGAAGGGATCTATTATGGGGGGCTGTTATAGAAGGGATCTATTATGGGGGACTGTTATAGAAGGGATCTATTATGGGGGCTGTTATAGAAGGGATCTATTATGGGGGGCTGTTATAGAAGGGATCTATTATTGGGGGGCTGTTATAGAAGGGATCTATTATTGGGGGGCTGTTATAGAAGGGATCTATTATGGGGGCTGTTATAGAAGGGATCTATTATGGGGGCTGTTATAGAAGGGATCTATTATGGGGGGCTGTTATAGAAGGGATCTATTATGGGGGCTGTGTAGAAGGGATCTATTATGGGGGGCTGTTATAGAAGGGATCTATTAATGGGAGGCTGTTGTAGAAGGGATCTATTATGGGGGGCTGTTATAGAAGGGATCTATTATGGGAGGCTGTTGTAGAAGGATCTATTATGGGGGGGCAGTTATAGAAGGGATCTATTATGGGGGCTGTTATAGAGGGATCTATTATGGGGCCTGTTATAGAAGGGATCTATTATGGGGGCTGTTATAGAAGGGATCTATTATGGGGGGCCTGTTTTAGAAGGGATCTATTATGGGGGGCTGTTATAGAAGGGATCTATTATGGGGGGGCTGTTATAGAAGGGATCTATTATGGGGGGCTGTTTATAGAAGGGATCTATTATGGGGGCTGTTATAGAAGGGATCTATTATGGGGGGGCTGTTATAGAAGGGATCTATTATGGGGGCTGTTATAGAAGGGATCTATTATGGGGGGCCTGTTTTAGAGGGATCTATTATGGGGGCCTGTTTTAGAAGGGATCTATTATGGGGGGCTGTTATAGAAGGGATCTATTATGGGGGGCTGTTATAGAAGGGATCTATTATGGGGGGCTGTTATAGAAGGGATGCTATTATGGGGGGGGCTGTTATAGAAGGGATCTATTATGGGGGCTGTTATAAAGGGATCTTATTATGGGGGGCCTGTTTTAGAAGGGATCTATTATGGGGGGCTGGTTATAGAAGGATCTATTATGGGGGGCCTGTTATAGAAGGGATCTATTATGGGGGGCTGTTATAGAAGGGATCTATTATGGGGGCCTGTTTTAGAAGGGATCTATTATGGGGGGCTGTTATAGAAGGGATCTATTATGGGGGGCTGTTATAGAAGGGATCTATTATGGGGGGCCTGTTTTAGAGGGATCTATTATGGGGGGCTGTTATAGAAGGGATCTATTATGGGGGGGCTGTTATAGAAGGGATGCTATTATGGGGGGGCTTGTTATAGAAGGGATCTATTATGGGGGGCTGTTATAGAAGGGATCTATTATGGGGGGCTGTTATAGAAGGGATCTATTATGGGGGCTGTTATAGAAGGGATCTATTATGGGGGGGCTGTTATAGAAGGGATCTATTATGGGGGGGCTGTTATAGAAGGGATCTATATTATGGGGGGCTGTTATAGAAGGGATCTATTATGGGGGGCTGTTATAGAAGGGATCTATTATGGGGGGCCTGTTTTAGAAGGGATCTATTATGGGGGGGCTGTTTATAGAAGGGATCTATTATGGGGGGGGCTGTTATAGAAGGGATCTATTATGGGGGGCTGTATAGAAGGGATCTATTATGGGGGGGCCTGTTTTAGAAGGGATCTATTATGGGGGGCTGTTTTAGAAGGGATCTATTATGGGGGGCTGTTTTAGAAGGGATCTATTATGGGGGGGCTGTTATAGAAGGGATCTATATGGGGCTGTTTATAGAAGGGATCTATTATGGGGGGCTGTTATAGAAGGGATCTATTATGGGGGGGCTGTTATAGAAGGGATCTATTATGGGGGGCTGTTTATAGAAGGGTCTATTATGGGGGGGCTGTTTATAGAAGGGATCTATTATGGGGGGCTGTTATAGAAGGGATCTATTATGGGGGGGGGCCTGTTTTAGAAGGGATCTATTATGGGGGGCCTGTTTTAGAAGGGATCTATTATGGGGGGCTGTTATAAAAGGGATCTATTATGGGGGCTGTTATAAAGGGATCTATTTATGGGGGGCTGTTATAAAAAGGGATCTATTATGGGGGGGCTGTTATAGAAGGGATCTATTATGGGGGGGGCTGTTATAGAAGGGATCTATTATGGGGGGGGCTGTTATAGAAGGGATCTATTATGGGGGGCTGTTATAGAAGGGATCTATTATGGGGGGGCTGTTATAGAAGGGATCTATTATGGGGGCTGTTATAGAAGGGATCTATTATGGGGGGCTGTTATAGAAGGGATCTATTATGGGGGCTGTTATAGAAGGATCTATTATGGGGGGCTGTTATAAGGGATTTTGGGGGGCTGTTTTAGAAGGGATCTATTATGGGGGGCTGTTATAGAAGGGATCTATTATGGGGGGGCTGTTATAGAAGGGATCTATTATGGGGGGGCTGTTTTTAGAAGGGATCTATTATGGGGGGGCTGTTTTAGAAGGGATCTATTATGGAGGGGCTGTTATAGAAGGGATCTATTATGGGGGGGCCTGTTTTAGAAGGGATCTATTATGGGGGGCTGTTATAGAAGGGATCTATTATGGGGGGGGCTGTTATAGAAGGGATCTATTATGGGGGGCTGTTATAGAAGGGATCTATTATGGGGGGGCTGTTATAGAAGGGATCTATTATGGGGGGGCTGTTATAGAAGGGACCACTAGACCCCGTGAAGCTTCTCCTGACCCCGTCTGTATATGTCAGGTACACGTCAGAGTCTCGAGGGACGCCGATTGTCCGAGAATCTACTACAGAACCATCCTCCTCCTCCTCATCGAGCTCCTTTCCTCCCGCTCCGCCCCGAGATCTGGCTCCAGTGAAGCCGAGGTTGTCCGTTCCGGAGGAGCGATCGTCACGAGACGCGTGGGCAAAAAGTGTCGGGGAGGAGAAGTCTGCCGGGTCCCCTCTACAGGGCGGAGCCTCCGAGGTGAAGCGGGAACCTCCGCAGTCACCTACCGTCAAGAAGGAGTCCGTGGTAAGTGTCCACATTTGTAGAGCAGATGGCGTGCAGGGACCCCTCCCCCACCGAGGTCGCGGCCTCCCCACCCTGCACTGCGCCCTCTGCTGGCCAGAAGCTGCGTGTTCGCCCATGTTCCTGGCTGCTGCACGTAGCGGTCGGTTCCTGCCTCAGATCGTGGGTCACCGAGGGTCTGCTCTGTGCTTTCTCTGCTCGCCAGGGGCGACCGTCCGCCGTCGCCGTCCTCGTGGGCCTCTCCGTACGTTCTACAAATGGCCACAAGGTTACGGGGAGCGTGTGTTGTGTGAATTGTGTTTAACCCTTTGTTGCAATGATAAGACTTGTGAGACGTCCTTCTTCTGATAGTTTCCTCTGGAATGGAAAGTCGCCGTGTCGGATAGCCGCCCAGACACCGCTCCTGCTGCATCCGCCCCTCCGCCACCCTCATCCCCGGTGCCATCCACGGCCTCAACTAGTGTTAGTGGGTCCCCCGGAGAGGCAGGCCGATCCGCGGGACCCCCCTCTGAGGTTTCCGACAGAAAAGACGGACCCGTGAAGAAGCCCAAGCTGCGTCCTCCGCCCCTGAAGAAGACGTTTGACCACGTGGACAGGTGAGTCTCTGCTGTTGTGTGCGGGCGTGGACCCTCTGCCACCGCTCTCGATCTTATCCCGAGTCTCCTCCACCAGCAGGGTCCTGTCGGAGGTCGACTTCGAAGAACGTTTTGCGGAGCTTCCGGAGTTCAAGCCGGAGGAGGTGCTGCCGTCGCCCACTCTTCAGTCCCTCGCCACCTCGCCCCGAGCTATACTGGGCTCGTACCGCAAGAAACGTAAGAATTCTACTGGTATGTGCCCGGTATAGGGAGCGCGCCCGGCGAGACCTCCGCCGCCACCGCCGTGACACTGAGCGACCGCCTTCTGTCTTATTAGATTTAGACTCCTCCACCGAGGACCCCATCTCTCCCAAGAGGAAGATGCGGCGACGTTCCAGCTGCAGCTCCGAACCAAACACCCCGAAAAGTGCCAAATGTGAGGGCGACATCTTCACGTTTGATCGGACAGGTAGGCGTCTGTCGGAGTCGTCTTGTGGCCGCACCGCCCCTCCCCCCCCCCCGGCAGGATTCATCTCTTGGCTCTTGTCATTGCAGGGACGGAGGCGGACGACATGTTGGCTGAGCTGGAGTACGACAAGGTCCCCTACTCGTCACTACGCCGGACCCTCGACCAGCGCCGGGCCCTCGTCATGCAGCTCTTCCAGGAGCACGGGTTCTTTCCATCTTGTGAGTGTTTCCAGATCAGGGTCTCCGGGAATAACTTGTGCAGAAGGACACGCTCCCTGCACTGACAGACTAGCAGCTAGGATCGGGGGTGAAGTTAAAGGGGTCTCCGGGAATAACTTGTGCAGAAGGACACGCTCCCTGCACTGACAGACTAGCAGCTAGGATCGGGGGTGAAGTTAAAGGGGTCTCCGGGTATAACTTGTGCAGAAGGACACGCTCCCTGCACTGACAGACTAGCAGCTAGGATCGGGGGTGAAGTTAAAGGGGTCTCCGGGAATAACTTGTGCAGAAGGACACGCTCCCTGTAGTAACAGACTAGCAGATAGGATCGTGGGTGAAGTTAAAGGGGTCTCCGGGAATAACTTGTGCAGAAGGACACGCTCCCTGCACTGACAGACTAGCAGCTAGGATCGGGGGTGAAGTCAAAGGGGTCTCCGGAATAACTTGTGCAGAAGGACACGCTCCCTGTAGTAACAGACTAGCAGATAGGATCGTGGGTGAAGTTAAAGGGGTCTCCGGGAATAACTTGTGCAGAAGTACACGCTCCCTGCACTGACAGACTAGCAGCTAGGATCGGGGGTGAAGTTAAAGGGGTCTCCGGGTATAACTTGTGCAGAAGGACACGCTCCCTGCACTGACAGACTAGCAGCTAGGATCGGGGGTGAAGTTAAAGGGGTCTCCGGGAATAACTTGTGCAGAAGGACACGCTCCCTGTAGTAACAGACTAGCAGATAGGATCGTGGGTGAAGTTAAAGGGGGTCTCCGGGAATAACTTGTGCAGAAGTACACGCTCCCTGCACTGACAGACTAGCAGATAGGATCGTGGGTGAAGTTAAAGGGGTCTCCGGGTATAACTTGTGCAGAAGGACACGCTCCCTGCACTGACAGACTAGCAGCTAGGATCGGGGGTGAAGTTAAAGGGGTCTCCGGGAATAACTTGTGCAGAAGGACACGCTCCCTGTAGTAACAGACTAGCAGATAGGATCGTGGGTGAAGTTAAAGGGGTCTCCGGGAATAACTTGTGCAGAAGTACACGCTCCCTGCACTGACAGACTAGCAGATAGGATCGTGGGTGAAGTTAAAGGGGTCTCCGGGTATAACTTGTGCAGAAGGACACGCTCCCTGCACTGACAGACTAGCAGCTAGGATCGGGGGTGAAGTTAAAGGGGTCTCCGGGAATAACTTGTGCAGAAGGACACGCTCCCTGCACTGACAGACTAGCAGCTAGGATCGGGGGTGAAGTTAAAGGGGTCTCCGGGAATAACTTGTGCAGAAGGACACGCTCCCTGTAGTAACAGACTAGCAGATAGGATCGGAGATGGATCTCTGGGGGGCAGTTAAAGGGGTCTTTCCCTTCAGAGAGACTTCTCCAGGACCCCATGTTGTCAGGACTTCAGGGGTCCTGGTGGTCAGACCCCCTCCCCCCCCAAGGCTCCGTCCCTCTTCCCGCTCAGCCATGTTGTCCTCCTCACCTTCCTGTGTCTGGCAGTAAGGCAGCGGCTGAAGCAGGAGCCCCCCCTTATCTGCAGTAGTATATTCAGCCCTGCCAGACACAAATGTAAGGAATTTAACCCTTTGTGCAGGGGGGGGGCTTAGTGTTCCTTTAAGGGGGTTCTCAGCTTAGAAGAAGTGATGCTCCTCCTCCTGTCCATGTGCTTTTACTTTTGCTCATCCTTGCCCGCCCCTTTAAGAGCTGACGTCCTGATGTCTCGTCTTCCTCCTCAGCTCAGTCCACCGCCGCCTTCCAGTCCCGCTTCTCCGACATCTTCCCCACCAAGGTTTGTCTCCAGCTGAAGATTCGGGAGGTGAGGCAGAAGATCATGCAGGCCGCCACCCCCACCGAGCACCCCGCCTTCCCGGAGCATTCGTCCCCCAGCACTTCGGAGACCGGACCTTCAGAAATGCAGCCCCCGCCCCAGGATCATGCACCGCGGCCCACCGAGCCCCCCGACGCCACGTGGGAGGGGGGGCAAGAACCTCCTGATCCCTCGAGCAGCAGATGAGTGCTCCACGCCCCCACTGAACTCTGAAGACTGGGGGAGGGGAGGGGGGTGTCCTCGGAGGATCCCCCTGGGCGGATGTGGGGGGTTATCCGCTTCCTCCTGTACCCGCAGCAGACTTTGCCCCCTCGTGCACAGACAATCGGCAGAACGCCCATCCATGGCACTTCTCAATGACATTGGCACGTGGACTGGCCCTGGGAGGGCAGCGGCTCGCCGTGGCCCCTGTACATTAGTGTGTAGCATAGGGGGTTATGTGATGTAGCAGAGTGGACTGTGCGCCGGCTCAGCACATCTGCAGAGATGAATTCTGGTCAGACGTGGTCCAGCACACGTGGACACCGGTGCCACAATGGGGGGGGGGAGGGGGACAAAATGCTATTTTCTTACGACACTTTAGTTGAATGAAGCGGCTGCAGAAATCCGAATATATTCTATATAATTCTATATATAGACCTTTATATGCAAGAGGAGGGCGAGCGACGCCGCGTATATCCACACCCCCATAGATACATATATATACACTATGTGTATGTCTGTATTGTACCCGTGTGTGGATATAGCGGCAAACACGGAAGGAACGGTCTCCGGCGCGGTCTGTACCCGGAGAACCCGCTGTATATAGGTTTCTTTTCCCTTCTAGTCAGTATACAGGTTTTACTCTACTGTATATAGAGCGGAGTATACGGCCTCGGTCCGCCAGGACGCACACGTGGACCGAGCGCTGTATACTCTGCGTGCACACGTCTGCTACAGTCATGGAGGGTCTGTCTGTGCTGTTCTTACAGCGAGGGTTAAAGGGGCGCTCCACCATTAAATATTCAAAACCCAAGAGATTGGACGTTTGTATCCCGTAGTACGGCGCCCCCCGGGGAGGAGCAGAGGCTCGGCAGTACATGGCAGTGGAGGCCGCAGTCGCTGATTCTGATCCGAAGCTGTAATGGAGGTTTCCACCTCTCCTGTGCGAATGAGGCCCCTGACACGAGTGCGTTTACGTGTAGTGAACGCGCAGCCCCCGGACCATTCATGCCCATGAGCACCGGTGTTCCCCGCATCATCTCTGCGTTTTTATATCATGCAGGTTTTTTTCGCACAGCTCCGGCCCCGGGGTGTGAATAACGGAAGCTATGCGGATGCTGAGGGTTGTGGTTTAGATTTTCTTCAATCAGGACAGAAAAAAACTGATTGAACTTGTGAGCAAAACCGTCAGGTCCTGGCACAGTCCGTATCGCTGAGTAGATTGTCAGCTGCCGGAGGGGGAAGGAGACTGATTCTTTTTAGAGCCTGCTCCTAGCATCACAAAGGAAAGGGGGGGCAGCAAAAGAAATGATGAGAGAGGTATTTTTATGCTTTATAATAGTGATTCACAGCATTTGAGGACTTCTGTCCGGAGATGGTCCCGGGGTGACCCCTTTACCCATCGCCAGAGTGTCGGCTGTGATCGCAGGCACCGTATAGCGGATAGTAGCTCGGTGTCTATACAGACTTGGCATGATATATGTATATTTGATGTATACAGATGTACGTGCGGACCGTCGCCATGGTGACAGGAGAGCGGCGCTGCTGTATACATGCAGTGGGGGGGCAGTTTTTTAAATAACTGATTGCGTTTCCTTTTAATTTGACTTCACTTTTCCTAAATGTCCCTGAAGTGATGTCTGTGGTCGGGAGGACGCGGCGTGGGATTGGCCCCTTCCTGTCACGTGACGTATTCTGCATTCGGGGGGGCGTGCCTGCTAATCACATTGCTTTGAGTTTTGATGCTGTATTTGTGTGGACGCCCCGGAGACAAACATGCTGCATTATATAGCGCTACTACGCTTTTCCTACTCCAAGGTGCCGCCGCACACACCCTCTGGCTGATTGTTCCTCTTGTGGCCCCTGTAACAGGGGCCCACAGTCCTGGTCAGCATTTGGTGGCAGTGGTGGGGTTTAACCGTACGGCACTGGTGTGGTTAACTCTGTATCTGCCGGCGCCCTCTCCCCTGCCACGGATCGTGGGGACATCGGGTGCTTATTTTTGGTTTGTTCGGAGGACTGAGAGAACAGACATGTTGATCATGTGCAATATTTCTTACTGTAATAAAAAATATTAAAAATCCCACGTGCGGCGCCTCATTCCACGCAGACCTCGGCTTGTACATTGCTCTGGTTGGCGTCGTTCACACAGCAGGAGATTTGGTGCAAAGTAAGTGGTGCAGCTGCCCATAGAAGTCAAGGGTGGGGGGCAGCAGGTGTGCGTTTTCCTCGGTGATGGCGCTCATACACACGGCCCGGGGGGCAGCGAGGTCCCCTCCGGTTCCTTGTGCCGCTGCTCCCCGATTCCGCTCACCGCCATGTTCTCCCCCACAAGTAATCACACCGCTCTTTACTGTATGACTGAGTCTGGGCCCCGCAGCGGTCTTCAGGAGCCGGGTTACTGTTGTGTGCATGAGGCCTGAAGAAACGGCGCCACTCTCGTCACTGGTATTACATCTACAACAGTCATGTTTGATCAGTGCCAGCACAAATGACTTGGACTGTGCCCCCCGCTGTGCCACTGAAGGCCCCTCCTCTTCGTCCACAGGATGCAAGATGGCGGCAGTCACGTGACTTGTTCTCATGACCACTTCCTCGGACTGTTCTAGGCTTGCAGTAAGTCGGTGCAGGCGCTGAACGCTGTCATCCTGCCTGGCACATGCACTGGATCTGTCCAGTTACCTTGCAGAACCCGCACTGAAGTAGTGGAAGCCACAGACAGTCGGAGGATCCAGCCACGTGAGGGCTATCCCGTGGACGTGGAGGAGGCTGATGCAGTTGTCAGTGCTGGGGTCCATCACAAAGTCATTTAAAGAAGAACTCCTGCAAAAATGTTTATTCTCTGACCTGTTAGAAAGGTGCATGATGTAATCTGTAGTGAATGTAATCTTCTTACCAGTGACTGTATTTATGAGTTATCCCCTCTCTCCTTATTGTAGCTGGGTCATGTGACCAACTCCCTGACCTCCAACTGACCCAGGGCAGGAAGCCAGTTACTGCTCTATTCATTCCTATGAGACTCAGAGTGAGGCTCCCATAGGAATACATAGAGAATTAGACTTCCTGTCCACACATAAGATGCTGTGTTATCTGGTGAGTCTGATTGCTGGTCACATGACACAGATGAGAAGCATCAGGGAGATATAACTCACAAATACTGACACTGGTAAGAAAATGACATTCACTACAGATTACATCATGCACATTTCTAGCAGAGCATGGAATAACATTCCCATCTAAGAAAATGGGGGCATATCATTGGGATATGCCCCCATTGTCTTAAAGGTGCGGGTCCCAACACCTATATCGAGAATGAAGAGGGGAGTGCTGTGCCTGGAGGACCCTGGGTTTTTTTTGGGGTCCGGCCGCAGCTCCCCTAGAAATTAATGGAAGCGAACCACGCAAGCGCAGCCACCTCTCCCATTCATTTCTATGGAGCTGACAGAAATAGACCATTTTCGGCGCATGCGCCCTTCTTCTCTTTTGGGGCCCCGTTCTGGATAAAGGTGTGGGACCCGCACCTATAAGACAATCCTAGCGATATGCCTCCATTGTCTGAGATGGGATAACCGCTTTAAGCTTGTACGGATCCAACATGACTGGTTGTGGAAATGTAGGTATAATTTGGACAACCCCTTTCAGTGAACGCTGCATTACCAGGCACAGGCCCTTTATTCTAGGAGACCCCCGGCAGTCCTGAGGAGGGCTGCGGCACAGCTGCATTCAATCTCCAGGGGTTTCTGAATCATAAAGTGAATATCCCTTTAAGTCCTCTCCTCGTGGCTTTGGACCACGTTCACACTGCCCTTTAGGATTGCACTTACAGGCTTGTTCCGCACGCGTCGCTCTCATACGTCACATCAGAGACTCTTGACTGCAGTAGGAGGACAGGTCGGGGGCCCCTAATCCATCACCACCCACAGACGGCTTCATGTCACAACAGGTTTATTACATGGAGGGCCCCGGGCCCCTCTTAGTGTCGTGGACATTTGGAGAATGGATCGGGGCTCATACACAAATACATAATGGGGGTCACTGAATATACAAAAGAAGTAACTTACAAGGGTGGTCCGCCTCCTTCACATTGATGACCCCCTCCCCCGATCAGATGTCGGTACAGGGCATGTGTCAGTGTACAGCAGCTCAGCCCCCAATCCCTTGCATGCTGCAGTATCCCGGCACAGCCAATGTATAGCTTCTGAGGCCGGTGACAACTCGAAACAGCTGATGGCGGGGGTGCAGGTTGTCAGACCCACAAAATCTGATACGACCAAGTCACAGGAAAGATCATCAATATCTAAAGGCTGGAAACCATTAATACTGTACAAAAGATAAAAAACACAAAGGAAAGACTATGGGGGGGGGGCAGAGGTGGTCCGGTCCGTCTTCTGCCCAGGCAGTGAACAGTATACAGAGGAAGAGAGAGCGATGCTCCGGAGGAAGGTCAGTTGGTTAATGCAGGAGACAAGCTATCAATTTCCCTTTAACTATCTTTGGAAAAATGATTGAGCGGAGGGAGCGACCCCCTCCCGATTCCCAGAAGACCATCACATGGGGTGTATGTCTGGATGGGCTAAAGCTGAGGCGCTGTGCCCCTGCCCTCCAGCAGGTGGAGCAGTGTTTTGTGCAGCGCAGGGCACACTCGGGAGTATCCCTGCCGGCTCAGATGCAGGTAGTCGAACAGGTCGTGGTGGCTGAGGGTGCCGTCTGACTGCACGAACCCCGGGTCCAGATCCAGAAAGATAGCATTGGGCGTGGATGGCAGCGTTTCGGCTAACACCTCATTCACCCTCCGGTTCCTCTCCCGCAGAGGGTTCGGGTTTTTTCCTCGTGGCAACAAACCCTGTGAAATGAATGAAACTGTTAGAGGGGGGGAGGGGTGACCTGCAGGGTGACATCTCTTACTACACGTTACGCGTCCTCTACGGTATATTTATATGTGGCCCTCGACTACATGTCGGCCTCCAAAACGCGTCCACTCACCAGCACAATGACCTTGGCCTGCGGCTGCCTCTGCTGCATGCACTGCACAATGGCTTGAATTCCACCAGCAATCTGCTCAGCCGTGTGCCCCATGTTATACGTGCCCACCCACAGCACGATGATCTGGTGAGGAAACAACGGCATCAGTGGGGATGAGGAAGCCCGAGAGTCCTGCTTCTCCCACCCACTTATAGAGAAAGCCTGTGAGACCTGCTTCCCCCCCGACTCATGGAGAAAGCCTGTGAGACCTACTTCCCCCCCGACTCATGGAGAAAGCCTGTGAGTCCTGCTTCCCCCCCACTCATAGAAAAAGCCTGTGAGTCCTGCTTCTCCCACCCACTCATAGAGAAAGCCTGTGAGTCCTGCTTCTCCCACCCACTCATAGAGAAAGCCTGTGAGTCCTGCTCCCCCCACCCACTCATAGAGAAAGCCTGAGAGTCCTGCTTCTCCTACCCACTTATAGAGAAAGCCTGTGAGTCCTGCTCCCCCCACTCATAGAGAAAGCCTGTGAGTCCTGCTTCTCCCACCCACTCATGGAGAAAGCCTGAGAGTCCTGCTTCTCCCACCCACTTATCGAGAAAGCCTGTGAGACCTGCTTCCCCCCCACTCATAGAGAAAGCCTGTGAGTCCTGCTTCCCCCCCACTCATAGATAAAGCCTGTGAGTCCTGCTTCTCCCACCCACTCATAGAGAAAGCCTGTGAGTCCTGCTCCCCCCCACTCATAGAGAAAGCCTGTGAGTCCTGCTCCCCCACTCAGAGAAAGCCTGTGAGTCCTGCTCCCCCCACCCACTCAAAGAGAAAGCCTGTGAGTCCTGCTCCCCCACTCATAGAGAAAGCCTGTGAGTCCTGCTCCCCCACTCAGAGGAAGCCTGTGAGTCCTGCTTCTCCTACCCACTCATGGAGAAAGCCTGTGAGTCCTGCTTCTCCCACACAAAATCATAGAGAAAGCATGCGAGTCCCGCTTCTCCCCCCACTCATAGATAAAGCCTGTGAGTCCTGCCTCCCCCCCACTCATAGAGAAAGCCTGTGAGTCCTGCTTCTCCCACCCACTCATAGAGAAAGCCTGTGAGTCCTGCTCCCCCCACTCATAGAGAAAGCCTGTGAGTCCTGCTCCCCCCACCCACTCAAAGAGAAATCCTGTGAGTCCTGCCCCCCCCCCCCACTCATGGAGAAAGCCTGTGAATCCTGCTACCCCCACCCACTCATAGAGAAAGCCTGTGAGTCCTGCTTCCCCCCCCCCACTCATGGAGAAAGCCTGTGAATCCTGCTACCCCCACCCACTCATAGAGAAAGCCTGTGAGTCCTGCTTCCCCCCCCCACTCATAGAGAAAGCCTGTGAGTCCTGCTTCCCCCCCCCACTCATAGAGAAAGCCTGTGAGTCCTGCTTCTCCCACCCACTCATAGAGAAAGCCTGTGAGTCCTGCTCCCCCCACCCACTCATAGAGAAAGCCTGAGAGTCCTGCTCCCCCCCATAGAGAAAGCCTGTGAGTCCTGCTTCTCCCACCCACTCATAGAGAAAGCCTGAGAGTCCTGCTTCTCCCACCCACTTATCGAGAAAGCCTGTGAGACCTGCTTCCCCCCACTCATAGAGAAAGCCTGTGAGTCCTGCTTCCCCCCCACTCATAGATAAAGCCTGTGAGTCCTGCTTCTCCCACCCACTCATAGAGAAAGCCTGTGAGTCCTGCTCCCCCCCACTCATAGAGAAAGCCTGTGAGTCCTGCTCCCCCACTCAGAGAAAGCCTGTGAGTCCTGCTCCCCCCACCCACTCAAAGAGAAAGCCTGTGAGTCCTGCTCCCCCACTCATAGAGAAAGCCTGTGAGTCCTGCTCCCCCACTCAGAGAAAGCCTGTGAGTCCTGCTCCCCCACTCATAGAGAAAGCCTGTGAGTCCTGCTTCCCCCACCCACTCAAAGAGAAAGCCTGTGAGTCCTGCTCCCCCACTCAGAGGAAGCCTGTGAGTCCTGCTTCTCCTACCCACTCATGGAGAAAGCCTGTATGTCCTGCTTCTCCCACACAAAATCATAGAGAAAGCATGCGAGTCCCGCTTCTCCCATCGTCTCATTGAGAAAGCCTGTGAGTCCTGCTCCCCCCCCCACTCATAGATAAAGCCTGTGAGTCCTGCCTCCCCCCACTCATAGAGAAAGCCTGTGAGTCCTGCTTCTCCCACCCACTCATAGAGAAAGCCTGTGAGTCCTGCTCCCCCCCCACTCATAGAGAAAGCCTGTGAGTCCTGCTCCCCCCACCCACTCAAAGAGAAATCCTGTGAGTCCTGCTCCCCCACTCATAGAGAAAGCCTGTGAGTCCTGCTCCCCCCCCCCACTCATGGAGAAAGCCTGTGAATCCTGCTACCCCACCCACTCATAGAAGCCTGTGAGTCCTTCCCACCCACTCATAGAGAAAGCCTGTGAGTCCTGCTCTCCCACCCACTCATAGAGAAAAGCCTGTGAGTCCTGCTCCTCCCACCCACTCATAGAGAAAGCCTGTGAGTCCTGCTCCTCCCACCCACTCATAGAGAAAGCCTGTGAGTCCTGCTCCCTCCCACCCACTCATAGAGAAAGCCTGTGAGTCCTGCTCCTCCCACCCACTCATAGAGAAAGCCTGTGAGTCCTGCTCCTCCCACCCACTCATAGAGAAAGCCTGTGAGTCCTGCTCCCCCCCACTCATAGAGAAAGCCTGTGAGTCCTGCTCCCACTCAGAGAAAGCCTGTGAGTCCTGCTCCCCCCACCCACTCAAAGAGAAAGCCTGTGAGTCCTGCTCCCCCCACCCACTCAAAGAGAAAGCCTGTGAGTCCTGCTCCCCCACTCATAGAGAAAGCCTGTGAGTCCTGCTCCCCCACTCAGAGAAAGCCTGTGAGTCCTGCTCCCCCACTCATAGAGAAAGCCTGTGAGTCCTGCTTCCCCCACCCACTCAAAGAGAAAGCCTGTGAGTCCTGCTCCCCCACTCAGAGGAAGCCTGTGAGTCCTGCTTCTCCTACCCACTCATGGAGAAAGCCTGTATGTCCTGCTTCTCCCACACAAAATCATAGAGAAAGCATGCGAATCCCGCTTCTCCCATCGTCTCATTGAGAAAGCCTGTGAGTCCTGCCTCCCCCCCCACTCATAGAGAAAGCCTGTGAGTCCTGCTTCTCCCACCCACTCATAGAGAAAGCCTGTGAGTCCTGCTCCCCCCCCCACTCATAGAGAAAGCCTGTGAGTCCTGCCCCCCCCCACTCATGGAGAAAGCCTGTGAATCCTGCTACCCCCACCCACTCATAGAGAAAGCCTGTGAGTCCTGCTCCTCCCACCCACTCATAGAGAAAGCCTGTGAGTCCTGCTCCTCCCACCCACTCATAGAGAAAGCCTGTGAGTCCTGCTCCTCCCACCCACTCATAGAGAAAGCCTGTGAGTCCTGCTCCTCCCACCCACTCATAGAGAAAGCCTGTGAGTCCTGCTCCTCCCACCCACTCATAGAGAAAGCCTGTGAGTCCTGCTCCCCCCCACTCATAGAGAAAGCCTGTGAGTCCTGCTCCCCCACTCAGAGAAAGCCTGTGAGTCCTGCTCCCCCCACCCACTCAAAGAGAAAGCCTGTGAGTCCTGCTCCCCCACTCATAGAGAAAGCCTGTGAGTCCTGCTTCCCCCACCCACTCAAAGAGAAAGCCTGTGAGTCCTGCTCCCCCCACTCAGAGGAAGCCTGTGAGTCCTGCTTCTCCTACCCACTCATGGAGAAAGCCTGTGTGTCCTGCTTCTCCCACACAAAATCATAGAGAAAGCACGCGAGTCCCGCTTCTCCCATCGTCTCATTGAGAAAGCCTGTGAGTCCTGCTTCCCCCCCACTCATAGATAAAGCCTGTGAGTCCTGCCTCCCCCCCACTCATAGAGAAAGCCTGAGAGTCCTGCTTCTCCCACCCACTCATAGAGAAAGCCTGTGAGTCCTGCTCCCCCCCCCACTCATAGAGAAAGCCTGTGAGTCCTGCTCCCCCACTCATAGAGAAAGCCTGTGAGTCCTGCCCCCCCCCCCACTCATGGAGAAAGCCTGTGAATCCTGCTACCCCCCAACCACTCATAGAGAAAGCCTGTGAGTCCTGCTTCCCCCCACTCATAGAGAAAGCCTACAAGTTCTGCTCCCCCCACCCACTCATGGAGAAAGCCTGCGAGTCCTGCTTCATCCACCCACTCATAGAGAAAGCCTGCGAGTCCTGCTTCATCCACCCACTCATAGAGAAAGCCTGTGAGTCCTGCTTCCCCCCCACTCATAGAGAAAGCCTGTGAGTCCTGCTTCCCCCCCACTCATAGAGAAAGCCTGTGAGTCCTGCTTCCCCCACCCACTCAAAGAGAAAGCCTGTGAGTCCTGCTCCCCCCACTCAGAGGAAGCCTGTGAGTCCTGCTTCTCCTACCCACTCATGGAGAAAGCCTGTATGTCCTGCTTCTCCCACACAAAATCATAGAGAAAGCATGCGAGTCCCGCTTCTCCCATCGTCTCATTGAGAAAGCCTGTGAGTCCTGCTTCCCCCCCCACTCATAGATAAAGCCTGTGAGTCCTGCCTCCCCCCCCCACTCATAGAGAAAGCCTGTGAGTCCTGCTTCTCCCACCCACTCATAGAGAAAGCCTGTGAGTCCTGCTCCCCCCCCACTCATAGAGAAAGCCTGTGAGTCCTGCTCCCCCCACCCACTCAAAGAGAAATCCTGTGAGTCCTGCTCCCCCACTCATAGAGAAAGCCTGTGAGTCCTGCCCCCCCCCCCACTCATGGAGAAAGCCTGTGAATCCTGCTACCCCCACCCACTCATAGAGAAAGCCTGTGAGTCCTGCTTCCCCCCCACTCATAGAGAAAGCCTGTGAGTCCTGCTTCTCCCACCCACTCATAGAGAAAGCCTGTGAGTCCTGCTCCTCCCACCCACTCATAGAGAAAGCCTGTGAGTCCTGCTCCTCCCACCCACTCATAGAGAAAGCCTGTGAGTCCTGCTCCTCCCACCCACTCATAGAGAAAGCCTGTGAGTCCTGCTCCTCCCACCCACTCATAGAGAAAGCCTGTGAGTCCTGCTCCTCCCACCCACTCATAGAGAAAACCTGTGAGTCCTGCTCCTCCCACCCACTCATAGAGAAAGCCTGTGAGTCCTGCTCCCCCCCACTCATAGAGAAAGCCTGTGAGTCCTGCTCCCCCACTCAGAGAAAGCCTGTGAGTCCTGCTCCCCCCACCCACTCAAAGAGAAAGCCTGTGAGTCCTGCTCCTCCCACCCACTCATAGAGAAAGCCTGTGAGTCCTGCTTCTCCCACCCACTCATAGAGAAAGCCTGTGAGTCCTGCTCCCCCCCACTCATAGAGAAAGCCTGTGAGTCCTGCTCCCCCACTCAGAGAAAGCCTGTGAGTCCTGCTCCCCCACTCATAGAGAAAGCCTGTGAGTCCTGCTTCCCCCACCCACTCAAAGAGAAAGCCTGTGAGTCCTGCTCCCCCCACTCAGAGGAAGCCTGTGAGTCCTGCTTCTCCTACCCACTCATGGAGAAAGCCTGTATGTCCTGCTTCTCCCACACAAAATCATAGAGAAAGCATGCGAGTCCCGCTTCTCCCATCGTCTCATTGAGAAAGCCTGTGAGTCCTGCTTCCCCCCCACTCATAGATAAAGCCTGCGAGTCCTGCCTCCCCCCCCACTCATAGAGAAAGCCTGTGAGTCCTGCTTCTCCCACCCACTCATAGAGAAAGCCTGTGAGTCCTGCTCCCCCCCCCACTCATAGAGAAAGCCTGTGAGTCCTGCCCCCCCCCACTCATGGAGAAAGCCTGTGAATCCTGCTACCCCCACCCACTCATAGAGAAAGCCTGTGAGTCCTGCTCCTCCCACCCACTCAGAGAAAGCCTGTGAGTCCTGCTCCTCCCACCCACTCATAGAGAAAGCCTGTGAGTCCTGCTCCTCCCACCCAATCATAGAGAAAGCCTGTGAGTCCTGCTCCCCCCCACTCATAGAGAAAGCCTGTGAGTCCTGCTCCCCCACTCAGAGAAAGCCTGTGAGTCCTGCTCCCCCCACCCACTCAAAGAGAAAGCCTGTGAGTCCTGCTCCCCCACTCATAGAGAAAGCCTGTGAGTCCTGCTTCCCCCACCCACTCAAAGAGAAAGCCTGTGAGTCCTGCTCCCCCCACTCAGAGGAAGCCTGTGAGTCCTGCTTCTCCTACCCACTCATGGAGAAAGCCTGTGTGTCCTGCTTCTCCCACACAAAATCATAGAGAAAGCACGCGAGTCCCGCTTCTCCCATCATCTCATTGAGAAAGCCTGTGAGTCCTGCTTCCCCCCCACTCATAGATAAAGCCTGTGAGTCCTGCCTCCCCCCCACTCATAGAGAAAGCCTGAGAGTCCTGCTTCTCCCACCCACTCATAGAGAAAGCCTGTGAGTCCTGCTCCCCCCCCCACTCATAGAGAAAGCCTGTGAGTCCTGCTTCCCCCCCACTCATAGATAAAGCCTGTGAGTCCTGCCTCCCCCCCACTCATAGAGAAAGCCTGAGAGTCCTGCTTCTCCCACCCACTCATAGAGAAAGCCTGTGAGTCCTGCTCCCCCCCCACTCATAGAGAAAGCCTGTGAGTCCTGCTCCCCCACTCATAGAGAAAGCCTGTGAGTCCTGCCCCCCCCCCCCCCCCCCCACTCATGGAGAAAGCCTGTGAATCCTGCTACCCCCAACCACTCATAGAGAAAGCCTGTGAGTCCTGCTTCCCCCCACTCATAGAGAAAGCCTACAAGTTCTGCTCCCCCCACCCACTCATGGAGAAAGCCTGCGAGTCCTGCTTCATCCACCCACTCATGGAGAAAGCCTGCGAGTCCTGCTTCATCCACCCACTCATAGAGAAAGCCTGTGAGTCCTGCTTCCCCCCCACTCATAGAGAAAGCCTGTGAGTCCTGCTTCCCCCCCCACTCATAGAGAAAGCCTGTGAGTCCTGCTTCTCCCACCCACTCATAGAGAAAGCCTGTGAGTCCTGCTTCTCCCACCCACTCATAGAGAAAGCCTGTGAGTCCTGCTCCCCCACCCACTCATAAAGAAAGCCTGTGAGTCCTGCTCCCCCCCACCCACTCATAAAGAAAGCCTGTGAGTCCTGCTCCCCCCCACCCACTCATAGAGAAAGCCTGAGAGTCCTGCTTCTCCCACCCACTCATAGAGAAAGCCTGTGAGTCCTACTTCCTTCACCCACTCATAGAGAAAGCCTGAGTCCTGCTCCCCACCCACTCATAAAGAAAGCCTGTGAGTCCTGCTCCCCCCCACTCATAGAGAAAGCCTGTGAGTCCTGCTCCCCCCCCACTCATAGAGAAAGCCTGTGAGTCCTGCTCCCCCCCACTCATAGAGAAAGCCTGTGAGTCCTGCTCCCCCCCACTCATAGAGAAAGCCTGTGAGTCCTGCTTCTACCTCAATCATAGATAAAGCCTGTGAGTCCTGCTCCCCCCCCCCCACTCATAGAGAAAGCCTGTGAGTCCTGCTCCCCCCCCCCACTCATAGATAAAGCCTGCGAGTCCCACTTCTACCTCAATCATAGATAAAGCCTGCCTGAAAAGATGTGTTTTTACGGCAGGTTTGAAGTTAGGGAAGTTGGGAATTGACCCGATATTCCGGGGCAGAGTATTCCAGAGAGTAGGAGCAGCTTGAGAAAAGTCTTGAAGACGGGAGTGAGAAGAACGAAGTATGTTAATCTTAGGTATAATGTGGTTATACTCCTTATATAATGGTTAGCTAATACATTGTTTAGGATGATGAAGGGGTTGAAGGGGTTAATAGCAGGGGGGCTAGAGCAGGGGGTTATGAGTCCTCTACACAGCCTGCAGCCACCCCTAGAGGGCGCTCACTGCATAAGGAATCAAACACCAACTGAATGCACTAATAACTGATGCGCAGTGAGCGCCCCCTTGTGGCCGCTGTATAGCAGGACAGGTGATAAAGGTGTGACTGCTGGGAACCCCAAGAGCAGAGAAGCAGAGGCCACGTGGGCACGCCCCCACTCCATTATAGTGTGTGAGTATGGAAGTAACGGGGCGAGCGGCCTCTGCTTCCCTCCTCTCCACCCCGGACCCCCAGGGACATGTTCCCGATCCAGCACTATAGCTAAAGCATGGTAACCCTTCCTCTCTGTATAATGACAGTTCTGCAACTTTCTTATATTCTGTGCGCTGCAGTCCCGGCCCTGCTTGCTTTCAGTGAATGGAAACACTGTTGGATATTTCCAGAGGCCAACAGCCTGTCTCAGTTCACTGACAGCAAGCAGAGACCTTGAAAATGGCGAAGAATTAGGAAACAAAATTAGAACGTTGCGGACCCCGCGCTGACGCGTTACGGGGCGTCCCGTACCTTTGGTTTGATGTGCTCCAGCTCCCCGTTCTCCAGTCTCCACAGGACGTTTTGGGTGCCCTCACCCAGTCCCCCAAAGTTCAGGGCGTGTAGTGGGGAGAAGAGCTCCCGCCAGATCTGGGGGGAAGAAGAGAAGAAGCGCACAGCTGTGATTTTTGGGGTACTTTAGTAGCAAGGTGGCGGTGTGGCCCCCAGCAGTAATAATGTCCTCCATAGTGGCCCCCAGCAGTAATAATGTCCCCCATAGTGGCCCCCAGCAGTAATAATGTCCCCCATAGTGGCCCCCAGCAGTAATAATGTCCCCCATAGTGGCCCCCAGCAGTAATAATGTCCGCCCATAGTGGCCCCCAGCAGTAATAATTGTCCCCATAGTGGTCCCAGCAGTAATAATGTCCCCCATAGTGGTCCCAGCAGTAATAATGTCCCCCACATAGTGGTCCCAGCAGTAATAATGTCCCCATAGTGGTCCCAGCAGTAATAATGTCCTCCATAGTGGCCCCCAGCATAATAATGTCCCCCAGCAGTAATAATGTCCCCCCATAGTGGCCCCCAGCAGTAATAATGTCCCCCATAGTGGCCCCCAGCAGTAATAATGTCCCTCATAGTGGCCCCCAGCAGTAATAATGTCCCCCATAGTGGCCCCCAGCAGTAATAATGTCCCCCATAGTGGCCCCCAGCAGTAATAATGCCCCCCATAGTGGTCCCAGAAGTAATAATGCCCCCCATAGTGGCCCCCAGCAGTAATTATGTCCTCCATAGTGGTCCCCAGCAGTAATAATGTCCTCCATAGTGGCCCCCAGCAGTAATAAATGTCCCTCATAGTGGCCCCCAGCAGTAATAATGTCCCTCATAGTGGCCCCCAGCAGTAATAATGTCCCCCATAGTGGTCCCCAGCAGTAATAATGTCCCCCAGCAGTAATAATGTCCCCCATAGTGGTCCCAGCAGTAATAATGTCCTCCATAGTGGCCCCCAGCAGTAATAATGTCCCCCAGCAGTAATAATGTCCCCATAGTGGCCCCAGCAGTAATAATGTCCCCATAGTGTCCCAGAGTAATAATGTCCTCACATAGTGTGGCCCCCAGCAGTAATAATGTCCTCCATAGTGGCCCCCAGCATAGTGGCCCCCAATAATGTCCCAGTCCCCCAGCAGTAATAATGTCCAGCAGTAATAATGGGCCCCCCAGTAATAATGTCCCCATAGTGGCCCCCAGCAGTAATAATGTCCCCCATAGTGGCCCCAGCAGTAATAATGTCCCCCATAGTGGCCCCCAGCAGTAATAATGTCCCCCATAGTGGCCCCCAGCAGTAATAATGTCCCCCATAGTGGCCCCCAGCAGTAATAATGTCCCCTAGTGGCCCCCATAATAATGCCCCACAGCAGTAATAATGTCCCCCATAGTGGCCCCCAGCAGTAATAATGTCCCATAGTGGCCCCCAGCAGTATAATGTCCCCCCCAGCAGTAATAATGTCCCCCATAGTGGCCCCAGCAGTAATATGCCCCCAGCAGTAATAATAATGTCCCCCATAGTGGCCCCCAGCAGTAATAATGCCCCCCATAGTGGTCCCCAGCAGTAATAATGTCCCCCATAGTGGCCCCATATAATGTCCCAGCAGTAATAATGCCCCAGTGCCCCAGCAGTAATAATGCCCCCATAGTGGTCCCAGAAGTAATAATGTCCTCTATAGTGCCCCAGCAGTAATAATGTCCCTCATAGTGCCCCCCAGCAGTAATAATGTCCCCATAAGTGGCCCCCAGCAGTAATAATGCCCCCATAGTGGTCCAGAAGTAATAATGTCCTCTATAGTGGCCCCCAGCAGTAATAATGTCTCCATAGTGGCCCCAGCAGTAATAATGTCCCCCATAGTGGCCCCCAGCAGTAATAATGTCCCCCATAGTGGCCCCAGCAGTATAATGCCCCCAGTTCCATAGTGCCCCAGCAGCTAATAATGTCCTCCATAGTGGCCCCCAGCAGTAATAATGTCCCCATAGTGGCCCCCAGCAGTAATAATGTCCCCCATAGTGCCCCCAGCAGTAAATAATGTCCTCCATAGTGGCCCCCAGCAGTAATAATGTCCCTCCCATAGTGGCCCCCAGCAGTAATAATGTCCCCATAGTGGCCCCCAGCAGTAATAATGTCCCCCCATAATAATGTCCCCATAGTGGCCCCCAGCAGTAATAATGTCCCATAGTGGCCCCCATAATAATGTGGCCCCCAGCAGTAATAATGTCCCCCATAGTGGCCCCCAGCCCCCAATGCCCCCCAGCAGTAATAATGTCCCCCATAGTGGCCCCCAGCAGTAATAATGTCCTCCATAGTGGCCCCCAGCAGTAATAATGTCCCCATATGCCCCAGCAGTATAATGTCCCCATAGTGGCCCCAGCAGTAATAATGTTCCCCCATAGTGGCCCCCAGCAGTAATAATGTCCCCCATAGTGGCCCCCAGCAGTAATAATGTCCCCATAGTGGCCCCCAGCAGTAATAATGTCCCCCATAGTGGCCCCCAGCAGTAATAATGTCCCCATAGTGGCCCCCCAGCAGTAATAATGTCCCCCATAGTGGCCCCCAGCAGTAATAATGTCCCCATAGTGGCCCCATAGTAATGTCCCCATAGTGGCCCCCAGCAGTAATAATGTCCCCCATAGTGGCCCCCAGCAGTAATAATGTCCCCCATAGTGGCCCCCAGCAGTAATAATGTCCCCCATAGTGGCCCCCAGCAGTAATAATGTCCCCCATAGTGGCCCCCAGCAGTAATAATGTCCCCCCATAGTCCCCCCAGCAGTAATAATGTCCCCCATAGTGGCCCCCAGCAGTAATAATGTCCTCCATAGTGGCCCCCAGCAGTAATAATGCCCCAGTAATAGTCCCCATAGCCCCCAGCAGTAATAATGTCCCCATAGTCCCCCATAGTGGCCCCCAGCAGTAATAATGTCCCCCAGCCCCAGTAATAATGTCCCCCATAGTGGCCCCCAGCAGTAATAATTTCCCCCATAGTGCCCAGAAGTAAATAATGTCCCCATAGTGGCCCCCAGCAGTAATAAATGTCCCCCATAGTGGCCCCAGCAGTAATAATGTCCCCATAGGGCCCCAGCAGTAATAATGTCCCCCATAGTGGCCCCAGCATAATAATGTCCCCCATAGTGGCCCCCAGCAGTTAATAATGTCCTCCATAGTGGCCCCCAGCAGTAATAATGTCCCATAGTGGCCCCCAGCAGTAATAATGTCCTCATAGTGGTCCCCAGCAGTAATAATGTCCCCCATAGTGGCCCCACAGTCCCCAGTAATAATGTCCCCCATAGTGGTCCCCAGCAGTAATAATGTCCCCCATAGTGGCCCCCAGCAGTAATAATGTCCCCATAGTGGCCCCCAGCAGTAATAATGTCCCCCATAAGTGGCCCCCAGCAGTAATAATGTCCCCATAGTGGCCCCCAGCAGTAATAATGTCCCCATAGTGGCCCCAGCAGTAATAATGTCCCCATAGTGGCCCCCAGCAGTAATAATGTCCCCCATAGTGGCCCCCAGCAGTAATAATGTCCCCCATAGTGTCCCCAGCAGTAATAATGTCCCTATAGTGGCCCCCAGCAGTAATAATGTCCCCATCCATAGTGGCCCCAGCAGTAATAATGTCCCCCCCATAGTGGCCCCCAGCAGTAAATAATGTCCCCCATAGTGGCCCCCAGCAGTAATAATGTCCCCATAGTGCCCCCAGCAGTAATAATGTCCCCATAGTGGCCCCCAGCAGTAATAATGTCCCCATATGGCCCCCAGCAGTAATAATGTCCCCATAGTGGCCCCCAGCAGTAATAATGTCCCCCATAGTGGCCCCAGCAGTAATAATGTCCCCCATAGTGGCCCCCAGCAGTAATAAATGTCCCCATAGTGGCCCCCAGCAGTAATAATGTCCCCCATAGTGGCCCCCAGCAGTAATAATGTCCCCCATAGTGGCCCCAGCAGTAATAATGTCCCTCCATAGTGGCCCCCAGCAGTAATAATGTCCCCCATAGTGGCCCCCAGCAGTAATAATGTCCCCCATAGTGGCCCCAGCAGTAATAATGTCCCCCATAGTGGCCCCCAGCAGTAATAATGTCCTCCATAGTGGCCCCCAGCAGTAATAATGTCCTCCATAGTGGCCCCAGCAGTAATAATGTCCCCCCATAGTGGCCCCCAGCAGTAATAATGTCCCCCATAGTGGCCCCCAGCAGCAGTAATGATGTCCCCCATAGTGGCCCCAGCAGTAATAATGTCCCCCATAGTGGCCCCAGCAGTAAAATGTCCCCATAGTGGTCCCCCAGCAGTAATAATGTCCCCTATAGTGGCCCCAGCAGTAATAATGTCCCCCATAGTGGTTCCCCAGCAGTAATAATGTCCCCCATAGTGGCCCCCAGCAGTAATGATGTCCCCCATAGTGGCCCCCCAGCAGTAATAATGTCCCCCATAGTGGCCCCCAGCAGTAATAATGTCCCCCATAGTGGCCCCCAGCAGTAATAATGTCCCCCATTAGTGGCCCCCAGCAGTAATAATGTCCCCCATAGTGGCCCCCAGCAGTAATAATGTCCCCCATAGTGGCCCCCAGCAGTAATAATGTCCCCCATAGTGGCCCCCAGCAGTAATAATGTCCCCCATAGTGGCCCCCAGCAGTAATAATGTTCCCCATAGTGGCCCCCAGCAGTAATAATGTCCCCAGCAATAATAAGTCCCCCAGCAGTAATAATGTCCCCCATAGTGGCCCCCAGCAGTAATGATGTCCCCCATAGTGGTCCCCAGCAGTAATAATGTCCCCTATAGTGGCCCCAGCAGTAATAATGTCCCCTATAGTGCCCCAGCAGTAATAATGTCCTCCATAGTGGCCCCCAGCAGTAATAATGTCCCCCATAGTGGTCCCCAGCAGTAATAATGTCCCCCATAGTGGCCCCAGCAGTAATAATGTCCCCCATAGTGGTCCCCAGCAGTAATAATGTCCCCCATAGTGGCCCCCAGCAGTAATAATGTCCCCCATAGTGGCCCCCAGCAGTAATAATGTCCCCCATAGTGGCCCCAGCAGTAATAATGTCCCCCATAGTGGCCCCCAGCAAGTAATAATGTCCCCCATAGTGGCCCCCAGCAGTAATAATGTCCCCCATAGTGGCCCCCAGCAGTAATAATGTCCCCCATAGTGGCCCCCAGCAGTAATAATGTTCCCCATAGTGGCCCCCAGCAGTAATAATGTCCCCCAGCAATAATAATGTCCCCCAGCAATAATAATGTCCCCCATAGTGGCTCCCAGCAGTAATAATGTTCCCCATAGTGGTCCCCAGCAGTAATAATGTCCCCCATAGTGGCCCCCAGCAGTAATAATGTCCCTCATAGTGGCCCCCAGCAGTAATAATGTCCCCCATAGTGGCCCCCAACAGTAATAATGTCCTCCATAGTGGCCCCCAGCAGTAATAATGTACCCATAGTGGCCCCCAGCAGTAATAATGTCCCCCATAGTGGCCCCAGCAGTAATAATGTCCCCCATAGTGGCCCCCAGCAGTAATAATGTCCCCCATAGTGGCCCCCAGCAGTAATAATGTCCTCCATAGTGGCCTCCAGCAGTAATAATGTCCTCCATAGTGGCCTCCAGCAGTAATAATGTCCCCTATAGTGGTCCCCAGCAGTAATAATGTCCTCCATAGTGGCCCCAGCAGTAATAATGTCCCCCCATAGTGGCCCCCAGCAGTAATAATGTCCCCCATAGTGGCCCCCAGCAGTAATAATGTCCCCCATAGTGGCCTCCAGCAGTAATAATGTCCCCCATAGTGGCCCCCAAGCAGTAATAATGTCCCCTATAGTGGTCCCCAGCAGTAATAATGTCCTCCATAGTGGCCCCCAGCAGTAATAATGTCCCCCAGCAGTAATAATGTCCCCCATAGTGGCCCCCAGCAGTAATAATGCCCCCCATAGTGGCCCCCAGCAGTAATAATGTCCTCCATAGTGGCCCCCAGCAGTAATAATGTTCCCATTAGTGGCCCCCAGCAGTAATAATGTCCCCCATAGTGGCCCCCAGCAGTAATAATGCCCCCATAGTGGTCCCCAGCAGTAATAATGTCCTCCATAGTGGCCCCCAGCAGTAATAATGTCCCTCCATAGTGGCCCCCAGCAGTAATAATGTCCCCCATAGTGGCCCCCAGCAGTAATAATGTCCCCCATAGTGGCCCCCAGCAGTAATAATGTCCTCCATAGTGGTCCCCAGCAGTAATAATGTCCCTCATAGTGGCCCCCAGCAGTAATAATGTCCCCCATAGTGGGCCCCCAGCAGTAAATAATGTCCCTCAAGTGGCCCCCAGCAGTAATAATGTCCCCCATAGTGGCCCCCAGCAGTAATAATGTCCCCATAGTGGCCCCCAGCAGTAAATAATTCCCCCATAGTGGCCCCCAGCAGTAATAATGTCCCCATAGTGGCCCCAGCAGTAATAATGTCCCCCATAGTGGCCCCCAGCCAGTAAATGATGTCCCCCATAGTGGCCCCAGGCAGTTAATAATGTCCTCCTATAGTGGCCCCCCAGCAGTAATGATGTCCCCCATAGTGGCCCCAGCAGTAATGATGCCCTATAGTGGCCCCCAGCAGTAATAAGTGTCCCCCATAGTGGCCCCGAGCAGCTAATGAATGTCCCCCTAGTTGGCCCCCATGCAGTAATGATGTCCCCCATAGTGGGCCCCAGCAGTAATAATGTCCCCATAGTGGCCCCCAGCAGTAATAGATTGTCCCCCATAGTGGGCCCCCAGCAGTAATAATGTCCCCCATAGTGGCCCCCAGCAGTAATAATGTCCCCATAGTGGCCCCCACAGTAATAATGTTCCCCATAGTGGCCCCCAGCAGTAATAATGTCCCCCCAGCAATAATAATGTCCCCCATAGTGGCCCCCAGCAGTAATAATGTTCCCCATAGTGGCCCCCAGCAGTAATAATGTCCCCCAGCAATAATAATGTCCCCCAGCAGTAATAATGTCCCCCATAGTGGCCCCCAGCAGTAATAATGTCCTCCATAGTGGCCCCCAGCAGTAATAATGTCCCCCATAGTGGCCCCCAGCAGTAATAATGTCCCCCATAGTGGCCCCCAGCAGTAATAATGTCCCCCATAGTGGCCCCAGCAGTAATTATGTCCTCCATAGTGGTCCCCAGCAGTAATAATTGTCCCTCATAGTGGCCCCCCAGCAGTAATAATGTCCCCCATAGTGGCCCCCAGCAGTAATAATGTCCCCCATAGTGGCCCCAGCAGACGGGTGTGCTCCTGTCTAAGATGGGGTCTGTCTTGCTATGAAAACAACCTAAAATAGCCCATGTCCCATCTTCTGACAGACGCTCTTCATTGTCGGTGTGAATCTCCCCATAGACTTCCATTACTGCTATAAATGGCCATTTTTAACACTCGCTGCTCGTAGCCGGACCCCCGGAGCTGCTGTGCCCCCAGAGCGGCGCTCACACAGGACCTACCTCCAGCTGGTGCAGCAGCAGAACGTTGGAGTCCCCGATGAAGACGACCTCCGGCTCCTTGTCTTTACTGCTGGCCACAAAGTGATTGTGCTGAAAAACAGAAACCTGTTACAGCGACTGACCCCCACCGCTCCGCAGCACGACGCCACCTATTAAATACAAGATGGAGGGGGACGCGGCTGCAGGAGACGTCTGATTGGGTGAGAGCAACATCCTGACAAGAATTTCAGCAAAAACTGTCGCCTCGCCGCCACGTCCACCTGACCTACTACCCCCGTCACTGCTGTGTGGGGGAAGGGACGCGACAACGGGATGTGCCACAAATGCTTGTTAGATGAGAGTCCGCACGTGAGCGCAGTTCTCGCCATTCACACGTGCAGCCCCAATACTCCACACAGGTGGGACCCCCATCTAACAGGCGCTGATGGCACAGACACCGACAGTCACACGTCCTAAGCTCCTTACTGATGGTTTCCGCTGAGTGTGAAGGGGGGTTATGTAATTCACTGCAGTGAGTCTGGAGAACGTCTGAACAGGGTCCGAAGGGTGCAGTCTCCTGGGACTACTTTCCAGAGGTACTCTCATCATTCATGGTAGAGGTCGGACACCCGCGGGATGTGGCGGCCACAGGCAGCTGGGGATACGGAAACAGCCAGGAAGCAGCGCTATGCAGTCTCTGAGCTCAGCCATGAATGATGGGAGTGCCCCTTTAAAGTGGTCCCAGGAGACGGCGCCCTGCAGACCCTGTTCAGACATCACAGAAGTAGAAAACTACAACTCCCAGCATTGGGTAACTGAGGAGTTGTAGTTTTGCACCTGGAGAGCACTGCTGGGTGTAGTAGTAGTAGAACACTGACCAGAGACATCCAGGATCCGTCCCCGCACATGTCGGGCACAGGAGCGGCGACCGCAGCGGGATTAGTGTCACCGTCACTCATCGTGTCCTAGAGATGAGACATGGAAGAAGGAAAGGTTCTGATTATCTTCTGTTATGATGGGAGTTGTAGTTCTCACAACTGGTTCAGACACACATTATCCCAGCATGCAACCTGTCACTGGTATCGGGAGGGCCCGTGGGTCTACGCTGGCGCCAACTTATATGGGCCCCCAATATCGGAGGCGCCAACTTATACGGGCCCCCAATATCAGAGGCACCAACTTATACGGGGCCCCCCCAATATCGGAGGCGCCAACTTATATGGGGCCCCCCAATATCGGAGGCACCAACTTATACGGGGCCCCCCCAATATCGGAGGCGCCAACTATATGGGGCCCCCAATATCGGAGGCGCCAACTTATACGGGCCCCCAATATCAGATCACCAACTTATACGGGGGCCCCCCCAATATCAGAGGCGCCAACTTATACGGGGCCCCAATATCGAGAGGCGCCACTTATACGGGGCCCCCCAATATCGGAGGCGCCAACTTATACGGGGCCCCCCCAATATCGGAGGCGCCAACTTATACGGGCCCCCCCAATATCGGAGGCGCCAACTTATACGGGGCCCCCCCAATATCGGAGGCGCCAACTTATACGGGGCCCCCCCAATATCGGAGGCGCCAACTTATACGGGGCCCCCCAATATCGGAGGCGCCAACTTATACGGGCCCCCCAATATCGGAGGCGCCAACTTATACGGGCCCCCCAATATCGGAGGCGCCAACTTATACGGGGCCCCCCCAATATCGGAGGCGCCAACTTATACGGGCCCCCAATATCGGTGCGCCGATGCCCGTGCGGCTGGGCAGACTTCCGATAATCCCTCTCACAGTTAATAACTTAGAAATGGCGTCAAACGCCAAAACAATATGTGGCGCCAGTGAAGTTACATCATCAAGTATAACCTCCATCATTCCAGCTGTTGTGAAACTACAACTCCCAGCATGCTCCATTCAGTTATATGGGAACGCTGAGAACAGCAGAGCAAATGTGCACGCTGGGAGTTGTAGTTTCACATCAGCTGTAGGCCGCTGTCCCCCGGGCCTAGGGATATGTTCACACAGCAGATTTTTCACGTGGAAAAATCTGACGCAGTTTTCAATTTTGACACGCCGCGGATCGGACAATGGGGGGGGGGGCGGCGCTCACACTGAAATCTGCACAAACGCAGAAATACACGTCAGGAATATCTGAGGTTTGTAGTTTTGCTGCCAATTGACCCCTTACTTAACGAGCCTGATTGGCGGTGGGAAGAAATGGCGCATTCAGTCCGGATACCGAACCTCGGCGCAGATTCCATTCAAATCAAGAGGTCCCAGAAAACTCTCCGAAAAAGTCACAAAACCCCCCAAAACAGCGGCCGCCATATTTAATATGTAACGAGCGTTGTTCTATGGTTACATTGTAACGCACGGTTACAGGACGGTAATATTTTTTTGGCCTCACTAGACAAGGGGTGTGGCTTAGCAGCAAAGGGGGTGTGGCTTCAATGGCAGGATCTCAAAAACTGCCCCACAATTTTGCCATAAAGTGAGTGAACCAACAGGAGGTGTAAGGCCACGAAAAACGTGCCGTGTGAACCCATCCGTAGACCGCGGCGTCCGTGTCACCGGCCCGTCACCTCCAGCGCGGAGGACAGGGAGCGCTGGAACATTTCATACATAAGAACACGCCACGCACAGGATTGTGGCCCCTTCCCACACATTTTCGGGGGCCCCTGACTTTCGGAAGCTCGAGTAGCACTCTCTCCCCTCACTGCAGGAGACAGACTCGATAGACAGTCTACGAGACGTCTCCATCCGGGAGAGAGAGCGCTAAGAGAGCGATCGGAGAGGGTCTGGGAGCTCGGACCCCGACCGATCCAAACCCCTCATCTGTCTCTATGATAATCCTAAAAGATTTTACAAAGTGCAGCGACCCTTCAAGGAGACCCTTGGAGCATGGAGGGTCGGCGACAGCGCCCCCCCGTGAAAGGAGGTCACCCTAAAAAGGTAGGACCAGAGACTAATGAGGGGCACACTCCCGGGGTGGGCCGCCTGCTGACATTTGGCTGTTTTCCAGGGCATCACAGGTTAATTAACAAAGTACTACCCCAAAATCCTACCCATGAGCCCTCCAGCTCGCCCCTCAACCTTCACGCCCTCGCCCCACAGCGGTCACCACTGTCGCCCCGCAGCGGTCTC
>ONZH01020167.1:0-30147 GCA_900303285.1 Rhinella marina
CCGCAATGATACTAATTTCTCTTCCCTTTCCTGGGGAGGAAAACAATCCCCCATGTTGGAATGATACCGCGGGTCCAGAAGCATCGCCAGCCAGTATTCGTCAATCTGCCTTACGTTTAGGATACGCCTGTCAGTGCGTAAGCATGTGAGCATACAGCTCGCCATCCTGCCCAGCGTGCCTGAGAGGCCACTTCTTTCCATCTCAGCCTCTCTGAGAAACTGTTGTGTCCCTGAAAGTCTCATCATCCTCATCCTCCAGCTGTGTCTTCTCCTCCTCCTCCTGGTCATCATCACCCTCATTAAAATCTTCCTCCTCTTCCCCCTCCTCTAACTGAAGATCCTCATCCTCATCCTCCTCCTGCTCCACAAGGGAACTTTGGCGTTGGGGCTCCCCTATAGTGACAGCATGGCGGGTAGACAAATGACCAGGATTTCCTTCCCACATTGCCCCCTGCTGCAAGAGCGTGAGTGTCTTTTCCAGCACAAATATTATTGAAATTATGTCGTTCACACTGCAGCTGTCCCGGCTGACCAATTTGGTGGCTTCTTCTAAGGGCCTTAGAACGGTGCAGGCATCTCGGACGAGCCTCCACTGCCGGAAATCAAAGCCGCACCTGCTCCCTATGCTAGAAGATTCTGGCTGCTGCTGGACAAAATCGTCCACTGCTCTACGCTGCTCTAGGAGTCGCTGCAACATATGAAGAGTGGAATTCCACCGGGTTGCCACGTCACCTATTAAGCGTTGTGGCGGAAGACCGTTTTGACGCTGCAGTTCCACCAGAGTGTGGCAAGATACATATGAATGGCTGAAATGAGTGCAAAGCTTCCACAACTTTGCCAGCACTGTGCGCAGGCCAGTGAATGTTTTCAGAAATCTTTGCACCACTAGATTTAGGACATGTGCCATACAGGGAGCATGCGAGAATTGACCCAGGTTCAGCTCTGCCACTATATTTGTCCCATTGTCACTCACTACCTTGCCCACTTCCAGCTGCCGTGGAGTCAGCCAGCACACTATTTGCTGCTTCATGTAATGCAGCAAGCACTGGCCTGTGTGGCTGCTACTGCCAAGACAAACTAAGTCTAACACTGCATGGCAGCGTTTCACCTGGCACATGTGATATGAATGAGCGGGGGTAACTCGCTGCCCTGACGCTCCAGCAGGCGGACTGCCCGTGGAGGTGGAAGTGGATAGTTGTTGGGTGGTCTGCTGCAATCCTGGCTGGAAAGCACGTGGAGGTGCCAACAGCAATTGACCGGGTTGCTGGGGGGTTCCTGCCTCGCTGCCACTAAATACATTCAGCCAGTGGGCAGTAAAGGACATGTATTGCCCCTGGCCGTAAGCACTGCTCCAGGTGTCCACAGTGACATGCACCGTGCTGCAGAGAGACAGGGAGCGTCCGATATTGTCAGCCACGTGGGAGTAAAGGGCCGGGATAGCTTTGTTGGAGAAGTAATGCCAGCTAGGGACCTGCCAGCATGGCTGAGCGCAATCCATTAGCTCCCTAAAAGCTGGGCAGTCAACCAGCTGGTACGGCAGAGACTGCACAGCCAGCAACTTTGTCAGGTGACCATTCAGTTTGCGCACTGTCGGATTACTTGTGGCGTAAAACTGCTTCCTGGCCACACACTCGGCAATGGACGGCTGCCTAATGAGAGGAGGTGGAGAAATGCACGCACTGGCCTACGATGAGGTGGATGTACTAGTTACACACCGGGATGCGGGCTGAGCTATGGCCCTGGATGCGGCCTGCCTGACAGAAGGGACCCTGGGAGAAGTAACTAGCTCTTTAGTATTAATGGGCTGCTCTAAATTGCTGGCATGATGCCGCTTCAAATGGTTCCACAGAGCAGTGGTCCCAACATTTGTGGCTTTCCCACGGCTCAATTTCTGACAAAATTACATGTGGCCATACTGTTATCCTCCGGCAGAGTGGTAAAATACTTCCACACACCCGACGTGCGCCCTCCACAGCTGGCCAAGCTTATAGCAATTGCACGCTTACACCCTGGTGCCGGCCCCACTATATTTGGGGTCTCACTAGTTCCCAGGGAAGCACTAGCCCTGGGCCTAACTCGCCTCTGCCCTCTGTTGCTGCTACTACTACTACCACCCTCCTCCTCTGAGATCAAATCCTCCTCCGCTTCACAGGTCCTCCGGCCTAACACATCAGATTCCTCATCAGACTCCTCCACAACACATTTTTGGGAGTGCAAATTAGGCTGTTCCCCGCCAACTGACAATTCAGGGCAGTACAAACTCTGACTGCCCTCTAAGAAATCCTCAGGAAGGTTGTCCTCTATAACCGCCGGATTATAAGGTGGGCTTCGGTGGATTTTTTTTTTTAGAATTTGCAGAAGGGACACCACTAGGAGGGAGCACTGAAGCCCGAGAGGTGGCAGAAAATGAAGGGGTTTGCTTAAGTGGAATGGTGGAGCAGGACGAGTCTGACGCCTGGCTACATATGGATACTGTATCAGCAGATCATCCGGCTGAGACTGAGATGAGCGTGCCATCCACTCCACTACCTCATCTACTTTCTCCTCCACTACAATTTTGCGCCTCAGTGGGTTAGCCTGGTGGAACAACGGCCAAGTATTGCAAATACTACTAGTAGATGCTCCAGCTACAGGTCTTTTGGCACTGCTGCCCTGTGCCACCTTCTCCTTTTTTTTAAAGCTCAAAGTCTGGCTGGAACTGGACCCCTTTTGCTTATCCATTCCAGACATTTTTCAATTCACTCTGTGGCCCTGCAGCTGGTCTTTGTCCCTGTATCTCACTGTCTTTCCCTATCTCTCCCTGTCTCTCTCTCCCTGCTTGATTAAATACTAGCCCTGAACTGGCCCTGAACTTGCCCTGCAGTATCCATGATATCTGTAATATGGATTCCAAGAGCAATTACACCCCAATTTTCACAAAACAGGTCTCAGAGTCTCAGAACTTTACACACAGTGCTTCTGCTCGTCTCAGCAGTCGCAGCAGAAGTGATGCGTCACTGGCTTACCGAGCCTGAGCCAATCAGAGCAAGCCCTGCCTATTAGGTCAGGTGACCGCTTTCTTCCCGGGCTTTTGCGCACGATAAACGAACTAACAGTAAAAGTTCGCTAATGAATTGAAATCGTACGCAACAGCGTATACAGAGCTTATACGTAGCAATAGCGTATAATTTATAGGACAAACTACGTAGCGAATGTGTACAAAGCCAAAGTGAATCACCTAATATTCGGATTCGCTTCGCAGCTAAAAAATCCCAAGATTCGATACGAATCAAGAAATCGATTCGCTCATCTCTAGTCATGACTCGGTGCTCCATTAGTCAGAACACAGCACACAGGAATAAAACAGCTAAGCAATCAACCCACTGCTAAGTTCCTCCAGCACATGCCCACTGTGGGGAGAAACAGAGTATTGAATCCTGTTGCTAAGTATACTGTTGTGTCATAAAGTCCTTCATAGTGTGTCTTTTCTGGCATGGTTGCACCAAAGCTGAAGATCTTGCCGCTGGGGCCCAGACAGGTTTTTTTGTGACCTAAACATAATAATTTAATCAAATAAATGTTTGATGTTTAGAAGTTTGAAAACAGGGGTCACATGACCGAGTGACATCATAAGGTCCTGTCAGGACAACGAGAATACAGACTGCCTGGAGGAGGATTAGTGGGTGGAAAAAACATTTTAGAAGAAACATTCACCCTCATTTATACTCTCATCCTTCAGAGAGCTCCCCCAAAACCATCTCGATTGGGTTCAGGTCTGGTGACTGTGGAAGCCAGGTCATCTGGTGTAGCACCCCATCACTCTCTTTCTTGGTCAAATAGCCCTTACACAGCCTGGAGGTGTGTTTGGGGTCATTGTCCTGTTGATAAATAAATGATGGTCCAAATAAACGCAAACCGGATGGAATAGCATGCCGCTGCAAGATGATGTGGTAGCCATGCTGGTTCTGTATGCCTTCAATTTTGAATAAATCACAGTGAATAAAAACAGTGTCACCAGCAAAGCACCCCCACACCATCACACCTCCTCCACCATGCTTCACGGTGGGAACCAGGCATGTAGAGTCCATCCGTTCACCTTTTCTGCGTCGCACAAGACACGGTGGTTGGAACCAAAGATCTCAAATTTGGACTCATCAGACCAAAGCACAGATTTTCACTGGTCTAATGTCCATTCCTTGTGTTCTTTAGCCCAAACAAGTCTCTTCTGCTTGTTGCCTGTTCTTAGCAGTGGTTTCCTAGTAGCTATTTTACCATGAAGGCCTGCTGCACACAGTCTCCTCTTAACAGTTGTTGTAGAGATGTGTCTGCTGCTAGAACTCTGTGTGGCATTGACCTGGTCTCTAATCTGAGCTGCTGTTAACCTTGCGATTCTGAGGCTGTGTGACCTCGGATGAACTTATCCTCCGCAGCAGAGGTGACTCTTGGTCTTCCTTTCCTGGGGCAGTCCTCATGTCAGCCATTTTCTTTGTAGCACTTGATGGTTTTTGCGACTGTACTTGGGGAGACTTTCAAAGTTTTCCCAATTTTTCGGACTGACTGACCTTCATTTCTTAAAGTAATGATGGCCACTCATTTTTCTTTACTTGGCTGCTCTTTTCTTGCCATAATACAAATTCTAACAGTCTATTCAGTAGGACTATCAGCTGTGTATCCACCTGACTTCTGCCCAACACAACTCATGGTCCCAACCCCATTTATAAGGCAAGAAATCCCACTTATTAAACCTGACAGGGCACACCTGTGAAGTGAAAACCATTTCAGGTGACTACCTCTTGAAGCTCATCAAGAGAATGCCAAGAGTGTGCAAAGCAGTAATCAAAGCAAAAGGTGGCTACTTTGAAGAACCTATAATATAAGACATATTTACAGTTGTTTCTTTTTTGTTAAGTATATAATTCCACATGTGTTAATTCATAGTTTTGATGCCTTCAGTGTGAATCTACAATTTTCATAGTGAAGGCAGTGAGTGAAGGCAAAAGGGCCAACAAGTGCTAAGCGTCTCTGGGAACTCCTTCAAGACTGTTGGAATACCATTTCAGGTTACTACCTCTTGAAGCTCATCAAAAGAATGCCAAGAGTGTGCAAAGCAGTAATCAAAGCAAAAGGTGTCTACTTTGAAGAACCTAGAATATAAGACAAATTTTCAATTGTTTCACACTTTTTCGTTAAGTATATAATTCCACATGTGTTAATTCATAGTTTTGATGCCTTCAGTGTGAATCTACAATTTTCATAGTCATGAAAATACAGAAAACTCTTTGAATGAGAAGGTGTGTCCAAACTTTTGGTTTGTACTGTACATCAGGCAGAAGTGAGTCCAAGAACAAAGCTAGGGTCAAACCAGGAAATGCAGAAAAACCAAATGAGAATCCAAGAATCAGGGTCAAAAATCAGAAATCAAGAGATCAGAACAATACACAGCCTCATAGCACTAGTGAAGTATATAGAACTATTCACTGGCAATCTGTGACTAGCAGATTGCTTGTTTAAATGCCCCACACTTCCTGGTCACATGATTAACTGCCTGGTCACGTGACATGCCCAGCGTCATGTAACCTATGCAGGGACGGACTGTGAACTTAAAGTGGCCCTGGAAAAAATACTAAAACTGGCCCTGTTTTGTAGTTGAGTCTAAATTGATGGAAGGCATGACCAGCAATACCATATAGTGGCACATTATACCACCTCAACAGACCCAAATATCACAACCCATCACAAAATACTGCCAGCATCACAAAATATGATGGTTGTGAGGAGGGCCCAGATAGCCCCCTGGGCGTCGGCCCACCGGGAAATTTCCCTGTAAGGTCTATGGCCAATCCGCCCCTGAACCCATGACATCAGAATACCTTACATGGGAGATCAGACTGTCTCCCTGGCAACACGAAGGATCACGTCTGCAGGTGCTGGTAGTGACATACTGTATGCCCATTTTTAAATGAAGCCATTAGGTAAAAGGTTGCGGCACTTCCTATTGCATGAACCACATAAAGTGTCTGTGACTCTGTAGTACAGAACCATAGAATACATTTTTGCAAATAAAGCAAAACAAACTATTACAATTTACTATTAAAAATAAAGTTTTAAATCCTTGGTCATTTAAAAAATCTCTGCTGGACAGTTTTTTAGGTCCCAAAAAGTGGATATGTCTAGGGAAAAGAGGATATATGGCCCCATATCCCCATTTTACACTTCTTAGGCTTAGTTTTCGTCATAAATTTCAATATTTCATATTTGCAATGCAATAGTACATGGTCATTGTTCTTTATTTTTACTCCCTTTGAACAGCTCTCCCAAAATACTGGCAGAGAATACAACATAAAACTACTTTTAAATGTGTTTATTAATATATATTTTTTTGCATGGAATAGATCAATATCTTCATGTATATGTCTTGTAACTGCTGTATAGTTTCCACTATACTTCGCTTGTACAAAGGTATGCTTCCCTACATTCAGTCTCTAGAGAGAATATCTCTGTACATATTTTTTGCTTGTATTCGTCTGCTTCTGTATGAAGTCTAGGTAGTAGTGAGCTCACGCACTCCTACCGAAGTCTTTTTTTGGCTTTGTTGTACAAAATGTCAGATCCAAGTCAACATCCATAGCATTGGTAATGTCGCAGAGAGCTCTAACACAATGCTAGATTTGTGAATTTGAAATGTGCTGCCAGCCGTGATACATTCCTAAGTATATTCTGGAATTACTCATCGACATTGAAGATATACCAGATATCTAGAGGAGATCTGTTACTAAGTCTGATCTGGTTAGCGGAGGAATAGGAATGTATGGATGGATAGTGCAGTCACACTTTCAATCAAGTATTATTATACACATTGTATTTGGAGGTTAGCGGTACTGCCACATTTCCCCAGCACTATCCTCTGGGTCAGTCATAGTAGTAGCGACAGTTTGTACTTTTAGTACTGGCTTTTATGATTATAATCAATCAGTGTTAACAAAGGAGAAGATCAAGGTTAAAGCTACCATACATGACTGATCATCAATTGTGATGCGATAAAAATATTACTTATAAGTGGCGTGAGTGATAAATGTAAATGTCAGTCATGATGTGCACAGGGTTCCCTATATAAACCTGAAATATGTATATATTCCCCAAATAATTATAGTGATTAAATGTTACCATGAATTAGTAATAACTCCATATACTGTACCATGACCGGATAACACCTGTATAATGTGATTGGGTAATACGACCATACCATGACAGGTTAAGACCACTATACCATGAATGGCTACCACCACCATACTGTGATTGGTTAACACCACCATAACATGACTGGATAATACCATGACACTGCTAGATCAGTCATATGACAGATATCACTGGTATCCAATGGTGACAGCTATTAAACATAAGCTTATAGGGTGTCCTTGCTAAAACAATATATCCCTTTCAATTGGATAGGCGATAACTGTTAGATCATTGTGGTCTAAGTGCTTGGAACCCCACAATCACAAGAACATGGATCTCATACACTCATATGAATGGAGCAGCAGCTCAAACATGCACACTGATGCTCTATTCATCTTTATGGGATTTCCAGAGATTGCTGAGTACAGTAGTCAGATGTCTCTAGCAGTCACATAGAGTTTGGAGCACCAGTGAGCAGGTGTTATCATTGACCCTCATTTTCATGATCCAGCGATTGAACCCACTGATCTAACAATTATACTTTTTCCTGTGGATACAGAATGACTTGTAATAGAATACCTGTTTAACACATGTACAGTGGCTGTCAATTCCCTCAGATCCCACCCTCAGTATGATTGGGGCATAATTGTATCAGTGTTAGCAATTCCAGGGCAAAGATGCTAATTAATCATTTTAGGTGGAACTGCCTCTTTAATTTTTCATACTGGCATCATATAATTTTGATTGTGGCTTTATTCTGTAATAACTTTCTCTTCACATGAGCCTGACTGCTATGTGACACCACAATCAATGATCCTACCGATCCCCCCACCCCCTGCTTACAGAAGAAAACAGTATAAGTGCATAAGTCCTTTTCAGGGGTGGGAAATTTGAGGTGGGCAGCAGCACTTCTTCATTTCACAGTGGTGCAGCCAGTGTGTTCTTAGTGTGCAGACTGGAGGTGCGGTCAGGGTAACACAGCAGCATTCAATTTGACACTCAGGCCTAGGAAGGTGAGGATTGGTTGAGGTGACAGCTTCCTTCCTCAGTGGTTTAGCGCTTTCTCTTAGAAAAGTAGCATTTCTGACTGGTGCTACAACATCAGTGCTATAATTACTTTATTCTATAGAACAGAGGAATGAGCATTGCTCATCTCCCAATGTCTGCTGACTCTTGTGGCAATGGTTACACAAGCCACCTACCTTCCCCAAAAATCAGAGGGTTTACTAGCAAATGCAGAAGGAATCAGGAAGGGGAAGTTGAATAACAAATATGTAGAACACATCCCCCACCCCCACCCCCCCATAATGTGTATCCCGAGTCATTGGTCCTCCAAGGTTTCGCTGTAAATATGGCACTGCCTCCCTTTAGCAGAGTAATATTGTGACAATATTGAGACTCTTTAAAAAGTTGTAGTTGATAAATTTGACTTGAAAGACCAACAGCACCCACTTTCCCAAACATTTTTCAAAACTGGAGTAAGTGGAGTAAAATGGAAAATGTCAAAAATCAGACTTTTTGAAGCCAGCATTGTGCAATGCAAGGCTTGATAAATTCCACTCATACAGTTTCCATTTTCATACCTGACCCACTTCATGTAATTATATTTTACTGGCTTTTAGAGTCTAAGTGATGTTCCTACTTCACAGTACATTAAATCCCTGTGGATTGTAATTGTTCATCTCTTTTCCCATTTGTATTTTGTGACTTCTTCATCCCCAGTAGTTTTATGCAGTTTTAGAATTAAATGGTTACATGACCTCTCCCTTTAAAGGGGTTCTCCAGGAATTAAGGAAATAAAAATACTTAAATATTACTTCATTATAAATATATTCCCAAATACCATACATTAGTTATAATGGCTCATTTTGTCTAGGGAGTAATCATTAGGAGAAACAAAATGGCCGCCGTCCTATTAGTACACACAAAACCTGTCCTAATCACACAGGAGGACAAGTTACTTCACATCACTGAGCTAAAGAGCCACCTCATCCTCCTCTCTGCTCTACTGGTCAGGGATTATGATCCTGAATACAGCTGATAAGATCTTCAGCTGAATCTCTGTAGGAATGGAGCTCATGAGCAGATGTGGCAAATAAGCAGCAGCACTTGCATGCAGTCTCCATTACCACAGCCATACATTACCACAGTCTGTCCTGTCCATACTTTCTGTACTTCATGTCTCCTCATGATCTCCATTCCCACAAAGATTCAGCTAAATATATTACACTGCATTCAGAATCATAATCCCTGACAAGTAGGAGAGGAGGATGAGGCAGCTCTTTACCTCAAGTTGAACTTGTCCTCCTGTGTGATTAGGACAGGTTTTGTGTGGACTGATAGGACGGCGGACATTTTGTTTCTCCTAATGATTGCTCCCCAGACAAAACGAGCCATTATAACTAATAAAAGGTATTTGTGAATATATTTATAATAAAGTAATATTTACTTATTTTCATTTTCTTAATTCCCGGAGGACCCTTTTAACTTCACTCTTTGAAAATGAAACAATGGAATCAAACTCTTGGGCAAGTTCATTATGAGTCTAGCAGTTTTATCAAACTAACTTACAAAATAAAAGGCACTTACTTTTAATACATAAGAATTTTATGCCTACAATTCACTAATCCTATGATAGCACAAAGCATTTAAATTGAATGTTGCTCCTTGAGAGTCATTTTGATTTTTTATTTGAATCTGAATAGGTTCAACAACATTCTAGGTTAATTAGTTTCTTAAAACATTAGAGTAGTCACAGCTCTATTTTTGAGGTAAAGCGCTCCAAAGTTCCTGGGTAGACATAGATTTATAGTATAACGTGCTGGCTACCTGAAGCCACCGCTAGAAAATGTTTACTCCATGGTTATACATTATTAAGACTTTAATAATGACACAACATGCAGTCAGCTTCCTGGTGCCATCTTTAGGCCTCCGTACCTTCATGAAGCCTCATGTTAGAGCAAAGCCATGGGTTTCAATGAATCAAAGTATCTAAAGTGGACTTTGATCTGAATTTCAGGGAAATTTTGATTTACTGCAAAGTCGAATTTCCTTGTGCTTAGTGGTAATGAATCAATTTTCCCTGAAATGGCCAGTAAAAAAAAAAATCATACTCACCTCATCCATTTGAATCAAGATGGCCTTGGTGGCCTCTTCGAGCCACTCAGGCCATGTAGTAGTGGTGGCCGGCTTGCTCTTGTTCAAACCCGCTCTGAGGTAACTTCTGTATTGTGAACGCACATTGTATGAACATGCGGGGAGACATCTTAGGGTACTTTCACATCTGGTCAGGATCCGTCCCAAAGGCTGACTTTGTGACCGGATCCTGCTCCATAGAGATGAATTGATCTTGGAACAGGATCCGTTTCTCTGAGTTTTGGAAACGCAGGCAAAAATGCTACAACCCTAAGATGTGTCTCCACATGCTTATGTAATGTGTGTTCACAATACAGCAGTTACCTCAGAGCGGGTTTGAAAAGGAGCAAGCTGACCACCACTACTACATGGCCGCGGTGGCCGTAACTAGGGGCAACGGCCTGACGGATGAGTGTGGGACAATGGATATACAAATAGGCAAATCTTCTAAACGGTACATTTTATATAAATACATTCTATTAGTAATAATATTGGTATGGCTATATCTAACTATACAAGCTACATTTGTGAGATGGGAATACCCCTTTAATGTGAATGGAGCTGTCCTGACTTTATTACAGATGTTGGGTAAAGGAGAGGACCAGTTCATGGTTAAATGAACTCAAGATTAACAAGAATGATGGGAACATAATAGCATGTTGAAGGAAAGGAAGGGATCATAATCCAAAGCATACATAATCTGTCAAACATGGTGGAGGTAGTGTTAAGGCATGGGCATGGGCATGTATGTCTGCTGTTGACTGGGATTGCTGGTGTTTACTGATGATGTGACTGTGCAGAAAGGCAACACGACACATTTTGAGTTGGACTTGTGGAATATACTTCAATGGCACAGTCATTCACTTAACTTCAATCAGAAAGAGCATGCCTTTCACTTGCTGCCTAAAAAACTGAAAGCTCTGCATCTGAAAACTCTGAGATGATCACATAAAATTGCACTAAAAATTATGTGGTCGTGGCAAGAAATGTGTTCTAGGTGGTGATCTTTACAAAGAGGTTGTCTTTTTAAAGAGGACCTTTCACCACTCCTGACATGCCTGTTTTAATAGCTTCATGGGCTTCAGGGGAGGAGACCAGTTGGGGTGTGTCCCTGCACAGACTCTAGCCAATCAGTGCTGCCATGTTCAGACTGTGCAGATACACACCCCCAACTGGTCACCTCCCCTCTGTACCCTTACTGAAGACAAATAGCAATTAATTAATAACTTCTAGTGCAAATAATAAAGAAATGGCACAACATAGAGCCATAAGAATAGATGTTCCAGAATTGTTATTACATGGGGAATGCATGAAGCTATTAAAACAGGCATGTCAGGAGTGGTGAAAGGTCCTCTTTAAAAGATGCTGATTACCTGAAGCCACCACTAGAGGGACATTAGTAGTTAGCGCATACTTATATGCATTGAACTAAAAAAACACATTATAAAGTCCTAAACGCCCTCTAGTAGTAGCAGCATGTTATGATTTAAACAAAAACAAGCTCAGACTGCTATAAAGACATATTAAAAATTAATCAGCAAAGAATTTGTTGATAACTAAAGAGTTGCTAAAAATTTTGTAAAATATTTAATCTATTTTAACATAGTTATTGTCACAGCATGCATAATATTTGTGTTTCAGTAACCAAATAATGATGAAAAATCATATATTTTCATTTATTAGGTATTCCTTTGATTTTCTCATTTCTGATTACCAATGATTAATTTAATTTTAATGAGACAAATGGTATGATTAGGTATCGTCGTCAAGGTACATTGAGCATTATTTTAGTAGCCATCTTTGGTGACATAGATAGATTACTCTACACCAAACCACCAGATGTCACTTGCTTTGAGAGTTCCTGTATAATTCCATGTATGAACTGTAAGCATGACAAACATATTCATTGGCCAAAAGCAGTGGACCAATTTATAATAACATGCATATACGAAAACCTGTTGATTTAAAGGGAACAGACTGCGTATAATCAACAAATAAATGTTTGAGACATAATATATGCATAGCTTTTAATGACATTTTCATGGTAAATGGAAGATTAATCAACAGTACACGCACAGACAACCTAAAAAGTGAGTTTTTACTGGTGGCAAGCTCATCAATCCACTGAGCAGAGATCTAGGCTGATGTACAGTATATAGGCTCATGGTACTGGGTCTATCTGGATCATAGAGGAAACAACAGTAATCATTTAATTACTTTCAATAATTAAATTATGATTCTACAAGACTGATTATTGAAGAAGCTGGCTTTTTTGATCCTTCAGGAAAATAATTTTGCTAGTCTGGGCAGGAAATTCATGGTTGTCCCTCCATAACATTTATGCAGATGTAATGGCCGGCAGTCATTGATGACGTCTTTTATGTAGACATAAAAATCGTTGTCAGCAACACATCCACAATATACAGAGTGTATGGGGGCAAAATGGGGATTGTTTGTTCACATTCAGTACAATGGAAAGTACAATTATTGCTCCTTTCAAATGTACCATATGAACAACTTGTTTATGGGCAGATTTATCTATCCATTTAAATGAGCCATAGGAGATAGTAGTATCATAAAAGTGCAGTTAGCTTAATACATTTAAGGGGGTTATTAATCAAATCAGATGTGTCAGTTTTGTGGTCTAAAAAAGTTGCAACTGTGACATTCCCATGGCAAATGCAACATTTTTGGACATTTCATGATCCTCGCCACTTTTCACCATGGTCTACATTTAAGAGCTAAAAGTGAGATTAGACCTGGATCATGGCTCACTTACTATGTGCGACTTTTACAGAAATAGTAAAAACGTTGCAACCCACGCCAGGCAATGACCGATCTACCATACTTTTACACCTAAGGGTATAAACCACATTGCACTCATGCCACTTATATTATTAAGGTGCACTAATTCATAAATTTGGGGCAGGCACATAAAGCAGAGCTAGACTTAAAACACAAAAACAACTGCAAATAATAAATGACCCTCAAGATGTGTAAATAAAATGCTTGAAATGTGATGATCTCATATCAGTTAACAATAGTCCTAGCACCCTTAGGTTTATTTGATTCTAAAAAAAAAGTCCTGATAATTGATCAAGCTGCCAATGTAAATTAGGTATACATTGTTCAAATGAATCCAAAAGGAACTGACCTTTTTGTCTCTGATGGTGTAGCTATTGGTGGTGTAGAGAGAAGCCACACCTAGAACTTGCTGCTTTATCAATCCTCTCTGCTACATGTAGTAAGAAGACACCACATTGTAGGTAGAAGGTCCTATTACATTATTTCCATTGGAGAAAGAAACTTCAAGTGACATATCTGTCTTCTAAAAAGTAGCATTTATTTAATGTGTCACTAGTAAGGTTGGTTAAACCTGCCAATTTTGGTGGGATTAGCTAATTATTTAATGTGAATTGAGCTTTCCTGACCTTATGACAGATGTCAGGGAAAGGACAGGGCACGTTCAAATTCAACATACCTAGTCCTTCTTTGATACAGGAAATAACTAGCTGCCAGGCAGTCTGACAGTGACTCAGTGACATTCTGATGTATACTTAGCCAAGCAGAATAACATGCATTTTCATGAGGTAGTCGGGAATCATGAAGTGAAAAACAATAAAATGTTGAAAATTCACTAATTAACAGGGGATAATGCCACAGTTTATTTTAAGTTTTCGCCAGCTTGATTTTATACCTGACAATGCATTATTAAAGGGCAACTAAAGCCAGAATCCGAAAACAAACAAAAAAAAGAAAAACCAACAAAACGTAATCAACATAAGTAATCTCCTTATGTGTCTGTGTTCTTTGTTTTTGTTTTGTAAAATATCATAAAAATAAAAATAATGAAAAATACAATAGAAAAGCAGTGCACTGTACTCTCAGGCTGCAGCCATGTATCCTCCCCCTCCATTTCCCTGGCCAGGAATTAGAAGGAGGGGGCTGGCTTTACTGTGGATAACGTTTGTCTACATAAAGAACGTGGCCATTTTGTTGGAAGGAATCTCTCCTGGTTAGCAACAGTACAAAATATATGGTGTACCAAGAGTTATAGACAAGGGGTGTAGGTAGCTGAATCGACTGAAAAGGATATCTTCAGAAAATAAATATGCATCAGCTGTTCCACCAAGGCTAATAGTACAAAATACCTAGGTGACTGAAAATTGCCAATTCTTGTGTGACAGGTCACTGATTAGCGGAATGACCCACAACAATACACACATACTACCAACTCTCCGTGCTGTGTTACATAGCACATACAATTACTGACCGACTGGAATTCTAAATTTGCTTACTTTATGTAGTGATAAATCCCTTCACATAGCTAAACCAACTTGCCATTTATTGTTCTGAAATCTCGGTAACAAAACTATAGAGACTCATTGGTGATAACTCGTGTTAATCGAATTGAAGCATCCAAAGCGGAATTCGAGCCAAAGTTTAGGAAAAATTAAATTCACCACAAAGCCAAATTTCCTCATGAGCGAAGTTATGGAAAATTTGATTTGGCTGCTTCATCAAATTTCACAAAGAAATTTGCTTCCTGATTAATTACTTTCTCACAAAGCACATTTCTTGGTATGTTTTACCACCATTTCAGGGAAAATTGATTTGTTATCACAAATCGCGAGGAAACTCCGCTTTGTGGTGAATTCAATTTTTCCTGATGTTTGGATTGAAGTCAATTTGTTTAACTTTGATTCGCTTAACACAAGTGGTAGTAAATCAATTTTTCCTAAAATGGTGGCTGAAAATAAAAAAAATGTACTCACCTCATCCACTTGATCCCTGAGAGGCCGTTTGCTCCTGGCTTAATTGAAAGAAACCCACCAAAGGGCCTACGCTGAGTGTGAAGATGTCAGCATGTGATCCTGCTGACTGCACAGTGAAGTCGCTGCCGGCTGCCGGTACGGCCAAAGTGATTGCATGGTAACATCTTCACGCTCACCGAAGGTTCTTTGGCAAGTTTTCTTAAATCAAAACGCAGATGGCCTCTCCGCGATCAAGTAAATATATACAGCATATATATTTTTTACCCCGGATTAGCCCCCTGAGCACCTGAATGCAATTCTCAGATGCTATGATCAACTTTAAACACAGCATCTGAGGGGTTAAATGACAGGGGTGGCGTGATCGCCATTCCCTGTCATTGCAAATTAATTCTTCAAAATGTTGCCCTGGTGCCATATGATAGATTCTGATAATATATCAGGACAGCATTGTGTGTATTGTATTTAAAGAATATGCCCCCATCACCCTCCCCCCAGAGATTGCTACCCAGCTTTCCCAGATGGCAGAATGCCAGATCAGCCTATTCATGAATTGATTTGCTAGCCAGGGGCCTAGAAAAGCTGAGTAACAATCCTTGTGCCAAATCCTCCATACCATAGCATAACAAGACATAGTTACCATTCAGGGTCCTGGGAGAGCTGGGTAAAACATTATATAGAGCTGTAATAGGGACTGCTAAATACTAAGTTTACCTAAGTATATCCTTCTTTTTACTCTCAATTTGTGCTATAGCTAGGCAGATATGCTTTTAAGATCCTGGTAAAGCTGGGTTAAAACAGTGTGTATCTGTAATAGACTGCAGAATACTAAAACTACCAAGACAAGTTCCCCCAAATACTAAATCTAGGGAGATCTGCCTTTCAAGGTCCTGAGAAAGCTGGGTAACCACCATGTAATATGTAATGTAACTTGTAATAGATTGCAAAATACTAATGGGGTCATTTATCAAACTAGTGTAAAGTAGAACTGGCATAGTTACCCATAGCAACCAGTCAGAGTCCTCCTTTAATTTTTGGCAGCTCCTTTGGCAAATGAGAGGTGGAATCTGATTGGTTGTATGGGCAACTAAGCCAGTTCTACTAAATCTAAATCAACCAAGATATATTCCCCCTTTCCACTCAAAGATATACAAATATAACCCAGGAAATGGTAGTCAGTGTGATCCATCAGGTTGCGTTCATTTCCGTAATTTTATGGAAATGTTTCTTTCACTATTTTGATTGTTCTTCTATAATGAACAGTGTTGTGATCATTATATTTTATTTGGTGACATTAAATTTTTTGAAATTACTAAAAAAGAAATTGTAAATGTATCCTTCTGCTTTTCTTATCTTTTTAAATAAAACCCCACATACAATGTACTCTTAGAGAGAGATGTTTGAGCTGCCAAAACACCTACTATCCCAGATTTATTCCATACTCCAACAACAGAAATATCCTCTATATATGGGATATGTCAAAGAATGGAGCAGGGATTTAGAGGCAGAGTGGACAGAAGTTGACACAACACAATTATATAGATTCTCTCTTGGAATCTCTAGATGCATAAAATTGTAGGAGAATTCTTTTAAACTTCTCACATGCTGGTACCTCACTCCAGTACACCTCAAACAAATGAGATGCCTAAGCTCGGACACATGCTGGAAATGCTCCCAATCTCAGGGCACATATTTCCACATGTGGTGGTCCTGCCCAGTGATAAAGCCATTTTGGACAGAGGTCCTGGAAACGATCAAACAAATATGTTCCCTACGATTCCCATAATCTACTGTCTCAACACTTTTAAATATTAGATTGCCTGATGTTCCACACATGAAATGTAGACTTATACTCCATCTGAACTCAGCAGTGAAATCATTAATTCCCCAACACTGGAATCAACTCACCTCCCCTACGCTCTCACAATGGCTTCAAAAAGTAGATCATATCTATCACATGGAAGAACTATCCGCTTGGGATACAAGATCTCACCTTAATTTCCAAAAGATCTGGGCTGACTGGATCCTTTACCGGAAAACAAACTCCTTCCTTACTAAATTTGTGGACTCCACCTCACCTTCCAACTCAACACAATTGAAAACTCTATTTTACTAAAAGGCCCATAGTCAAATCCCCCCCTTCCTTCCCCCCACTCTACACCATATCCTGTTGTTCACATCTTGTCCAGTTGCTTACCTAACCAACGACCCGCCTAGGATCCCCTCTCTCCATGACATTCTCTTTGGGTTAGGAGAGTCGAATTAAGATGATGAGTGATCAGTATATCTAGGCGTTAACTGTCTTTGTTAAACTGGTCAGGAACTAGGTTATGTATCTTTTATGTATCTTATTGACTGTTTTTGTTAACTCAATATGGATATACATGTATTGTATGATCACCATTATACCAAAAAATTAATAAAAAGAAAATTGAAAAGAAAAGAGAGAGAGAGATGTATGTGTAGATAACAGTACTGTTCAGAGCATCTAGTCTTATATAAAAGATCATTGGTTTAATTACTAAAAACATTTATAAAATTATACTTCTGCATTTATCCTCTTTAAAAAACTCCCATATATTGTACTGTTATATATAGAGAGATGTATCTGTAGATAACACTACATTGGAATACATCGAAAAAAATTATGTATTTATTCAGAGATAGTCCTTGTACCCAATGTATGTTACTGGTTAGAGCACATGCATCCAATACAGACAGTCCTAAGTTCAAGACATGGCAGTGACAATTTCAAAGTAGACACAGAATAAACATTAAGAGGGACATTTACTAAGAAGCGATTTAGACACTGGTCTTAGTCCATGTCCACTGGCGCTTGATGCGCCTAAGATATACATATGCACCAGCCTCTACATAACTTTGGTGCATGATTTGACAGCTGTTCACCAAGACTAAATCTACCTTTAATTACCTTTATTTTGGACCCCAGCTTCCTTGGGGTCCAAAATAAATAAATAAATAAATATTTGCAATCTATTAGCCGTACAATAAAGAGCTTAGGATACTCTTACGATCACTGTATTCCCACTGTTCATACGGACACAGCAGGGGTTCACATAGACAGTTTTGCCTGTTACTGCAGTTTGATCCCATTTAGCCCCACATAAGAAAGGATGAGCTGTAGTGCCAGACATAGCCGTTCTTACAAACAATATCCACACCATGAATTGTGCTAATAATGGGGTTCCTGGGAGTTAGAACCCTACTGAATAAAACATTATTGGCTTTTCTAAGGATAGACCATCAATGCTTAAAGGGGTTGTCAGAGTTAAAAAACAACACAGGCAGCCCCTCTAAATGGCCTAAAATAACAAAAGGATTAATACTGACCCCTTTTTACCCCTGCTTCTTCCTGGGCTATGTTCCGGTCATTTCTACTGCTGTTTGTTTTCCTGGGTGCAGTGGCAACATTCTGTAAATGAAGGTCACAGCTGTAGCCAATCACTGGCCTTAGCAGTGATGGCCACTGTACTGTTGATGCCAGTGATTGGCAGCACAGTTACTTGTGTGCATTAAACTTCACTGCTGCAGCCAGGAAAATGATGTTAGCATCAGAGAGGATCAGAGTGCCTTGCTCAAAGAAGAATGAGGTATAGGGGAAGGAGGATTAATTGTTTTATTATTTTAGACCATTTACAGAGGATGCCAAGGTTTTATTTAACTTCGCAAAATCCTTTTAAAACCCCTTTAAAATGCTTAAATCAACAATTGTTTAGAGCAATATTTTTTTCTACAGTTTATTTCACAAAATGAAAGGAAATGGTGTATGTATGCAAATGAAGATACATTTCTTTCATCAGAGAAAGGTCACATTATATGAAGGATGATAGTTCAGCCAGGTTTATTGTTAGTGACTAAGTACAATAATTTATGGAAAGTATTAAAATATTACATTATTCTGCAAATATTAAATTACTACTACAACGACTGATAATAATATTATATAAATATTGCTAAGAGCGAATTTGAATTTGTGCCAGGACACAAACCTACAGAAAGTGTTAGTTGCATCTCAGTTTATACATTTTCATTTGAAAGTAATAGAAATACAAAGTAAAATGCTGGAAGAATATGCAAACAAGCAAAATTCTAAAGCCGTAGTACTTACTGAATCAACACAAAAGTGATTATCTGGAATGTTGCCATAATAACGAAGCACATTCCTGGAAATGTTGATAGTGTAGCTGGGTAAATTCCATTAAATATTGCTGCACCAATGAGTAAACATATAGTTTCGACTGATGCCATTATTGAAAACATTGCACCTAAGGAAAACCATACAGCAACGTTTTACATACATATTTTGTCTCAAAACAATACACACAAAATGTTTCAGTTTTGTTTGCTTTTAACCAGAATTGACCTTATACTCTAGTAAGTCGCAAGTAACAGTAGAACAGCCATAAAAGAGTAGTGTGCTTTAGGGCTCTTTCAGACAAGCGATATGAAACGTATCTATGTTCTGGCCCATAAAGGATAATACTGAATCATCCGGTACCAAACCCTACTTTGGTTTCCTAATTTCAAATGTTTTTAAAGATGCAGAAATGAATACTGAATTAATTCACCGAATTGTAGCGCAACTTCAGGTGAAGCTAAGTTTAGCTCCACAGAGCCAAAACATTTTAATGCTATAAGGAAACAGCATTAAAATCAAAGTTTTTGAACAAATTGATTTTGGATCCATGATCCGAAGCTTGATTTGCTCAAGACTAAGGCCTCATGCACACAGCCGTTGCCAGCCATGGCCGTATTGCTCCCCCGCAACACAAATCTATTCACTTGAGCTGGGGAACTGGGGCACGAAACTCCACTGAAGCACTATGGAGTGCTTCTGTGGGGTTTCTCTCTGTGCTTCCACACCGCAAAAAATAGAACTTAAAGTTGAATGGGTCTTGATCCATCCCGGCTGCCGCGCGGATGTTACCCGTGCAATGGGGACCATCATTTTCAGTCCCCAATGCACAGAACTGCTGCACAACAGCTGTTCGCATGAGCCCTAAAAGACACTGTATGTGCCATCTCCAACTTCTATCAGTCAATTTTAAAAATCACATTTGACAAGAATGTGCATTTTTTCAAATTTTCACATAGATATTACAGTGATTTCATATATTTTAAAATTGTAGCTAAGTATTAATTATAAGCCCTAGTTGCCTTGACTTGATTGATTATATGTATATTTGCTGAAGGTTAATTACTCTTTCGACTTTTAATTTAAAAAGATATTTCACTGAAATATTAAGTACAATGTCAAGCTATTTAGCCCTTGTAAGTGAGTTGTGATAGAACAATTAGAGGTTTATATAAGATATATGGTGGTAATTAATCACTGTCCTGTATGTTTTATGCAGGACACTAATGCTGACTTTAGAAAATATGTTTGACTACTTCTAAATTTGAAAGTATGAGCAATTTCCACAATTATTATAGAAAACATTCACAAGTAATAGATTATTAAGACCATCAATCATGCAGCATTTCATGTGGAATATGCTTATCATCGCAATACAAGAAATGATGACAAAATGTTATCCCTCTCTCACAATCATTCTCCTGAGATTTCACTTCATAGTTTTGGTATAATTGATAGACTTATTCTATATACAATTTAAATATTCTTAGGATGACTTTTGCTGAAATTATTCATTTGAATATCAATAGAATATTATAACCTTGTGTCGCTATTTTATAAAGTGCTACTTTCTTTCCATTAAATCAGGGGGTTGATAACAACCAACTATTATATGTTGGCTATTTATGGCTATAAAGTTTTTCTGCTATACATATTAAAGCAGGTGTTCCATTTTTTAAATCAGGGCCTGGATCAGGATACTGTCAAGGTTGGGGTACACAGATAAGGGGGATGTGATCCCTGAGCTCTCCCCAACCCCTGTCCCTGCCTAATTGCCTCCGTGTCCTAGGCGACACGGCGACAACCACGAGGACTGCAATTACTCTGACTAGGTGCAGGGAAACGGGAAACAAACAGAGACGAACAAAACACTGAAGAAAGGTCAACTAGCCGCGTCAAAAAACCAGAGATAACGAAGTACAAAAAATCGGAAGACGGTAGAGTAGTCAGATACGAGCCAAGGGTCAAATAAGCAGTCAGGATACACACGATACAACGCACAAGCAGGAATAGCAAGGATTTGCAAAAACCGGCAAAGAGCAGAGAGGAAGGTAGGTATTTATGCAGGAAGATATCCCACCCCCAGGTTCTGAATGGACCAGATTCAGAGAAGCCACTCAGCCCAGCACCTGAGTATTAACCCTATGTAGACAAACCAAACATGAAGATGGGCATTGGCTCCAAAACAACCCACAGTGTGAACATGGTTAAAGGCAAGGCGTAGGCATTAAACAGAAACACACAAAAGCTCAGAATACCAAGCAAAACATAGAAAACCTATGTTCTCCGGTGACCAGACCTGACAGTACCCCCCCCTCCACGAGGGGCCTCCGGACCCTTAGACCCTAAGGATGGTTTAGATGGATAGTCCCGATGAAAAGATTTAACCAATCGTGGAGCATGAACATCCCTAGCAGGGACCCAAGATCTATCCTCAGGACCGAAACCCTTCCAATGAATGAGGTATTGAAGAGAGTTCCTGACCAGTCTGGAATCGACAATCCTCTCTACCTCATACTCGAGATCACCCTCCACCACAGATGGCGAGGGAGGGTCAGGGAGGGGTACCACAGGATCCACATAGCGTTTCAACAGACTCTTGTGAAACGTATTGTGAACCCGCCAATCAGAGGGCAACACCACCTTGAACGATACAGGATTAATAACATGAGTTACGGTAAATGGACCAATGAACCTAGGAGCCAATTTCAGAGACGGAACTTTCAACTTAAGGTTCTTAGTAGACAATAGGACCTTGTCACCCACAACAAAAGTTTCTGAGACAGTACGCCTACTTCTGGATGAATGGATTAAACTTTGTGCTCTTTTCAAGTTCTGCTGAATTGCGACCACACTGTGCACAGTTGGTTAGTTATGGACTCAGCACGAGGGGTATCCGAAACTGACGATGACGAGAAGGAAAACCTGGGATGGAATCCATAATTACAGAAGAAAGGAGATGTGAGTGTGGATGAACTAGTGTGATTGTTGATGGCAAACTCTGCTAACGGAAGATACGAGACCCACAGATGTTGACAGTCAGAAACAAAAAGACGAAGGTACTGTATGAGCTCTTGATTCATCCTCTCCGTCTGCCCATTAGTTTCGGGATGGAAGGCAGAGGAAAAGGACAATTTTACCTCAAGCTTAGAACAGAAAGCTCGCCAAAACTTAGCCACAAATTGTACCCCCCTGTCAGACACAAGGAGATGTGAGTGTGGATGAACTAGTGTGATTGTTGATGGCAAACTCTGCTAACGGAAGATACGAGACCCACAGATGTTGACAGTCAGAAACAAAAAGACGAAGGTACTGTATGAGCTCTTGATTCATCCTCTCCGTCTGCCCATTAGTTTCGGGATGGAAGGCAGAGGAAAAGGACAATTTTACCTCAAGCTTAGAATAGAAAGCTTGCCAAAACGTAGCCACAAATTGTACCCCCCTGTCAGACACAACCTCATCAGGAATACCGTGGAGACGCACAAAATGTTGAATAAATAGATCTGCCAATTCCTCTGCTGATGGCAGTTTTTTTAGCGGAACAAAATGGCCCATCTTAGAGAAACGATCCACCACCACCCATATAACAGAGAACCCTTGAGAAAGTGGCAGATCGGTAACAAAATCCATAGACACGTTAGACCAAGGCCTGTCTGGCACTGGGAGTGGGAGAAGAGGTCCCTCAGGACGTCTCCTGGGGACCTTTCCTCGCGCACAGACCTGACAAGCTAGAACAAATGCATGAACGTCAGTATTCATATGTGGCCACCAGTAGTTTCTTTTCAATAGATCTAGTGTTCCCCGAACACCTGGATGACCGGCTAGTACGGAACAGTGTGTCTCCTCTAACACTCTCAATCGAAGGGACAAGGAAACAAACATTTTGCCTTCCGGAAGTTCTCTTGGGGTAGAATTTTGTTTGGAGCGAATTTGATCTGAGAGGTGAGAGGAGATGGCTGCCAAAACAATACCAGCCGGTAAGATGTTACCAGGTTCCGACTCAGGACCCTCAGGGATACCAAAACTCCTAGACAAAGCATCAGCCCTGACATTCTTGGTACCAGGTCGGAAAGTGACCACAAAATTAAAACGAGAGAAAAACAACGCCCATCTAGCCTGTCGGGCATTGAGACGTTTTGCATTATCCAAGTACACAAGATTTTTGTGATCAGTGATCACTGTCACTGGGTGAAGAGCTCCTTCCAGGAAATGGCGCCACACTTCAAACGCCCATTTGATGGCAAGGAGCTCGCGATTCCCAATATCATAATTCCTTTCACAAGACGAGAATTTCTTGGAAAAGAATGCACATGGTCTGAGGTTAGTGAGAGCAGCTGACCCTTGAGATAAAACTGCCCCTACACCGACCTCGGAAGCATCTACCTCAACAATAAATGGCTGAGAGAGATCAGGTTGAATTAATACAGGCACAGAGAAGAACGCTTTCTTGAGTTCCTCAAACGCAGAGTACGCAGCAGGAGACCAGTTACTGGGATCAGCCCCCTTGCGAGTAAGATCCGTGAGTGGCTTGGCAATTACGGAAAAGTGCTTGATAAAATTCCTGTAATAATTGGCGAAACCAAGAAAACGTTGAAGGGATTTTAAATCCGTGGGCCGAACCCAATCCGCGATTGCCTGAACCTTACATAGATCGATCTGAACCTCGGAAGGAGTGACCACATAACCCAAGAATGAAACTTTTTGTACACAAAAAATGCATTTTTCTAGTTTAGCAAACAGAGAATGATTACGCAGACGGGACAACACCAGACGAAGATGTTTACGGTGTGAATCCAGATCAGAAGAAAATATCAGGATATCATCCAGATAGACCACCATAAAAACCCCAATACAGTCATGAAAGATATGATTCATAAAACCTTGGAATACAGCTGGGGCATTGCTTAAACCAAAAGGCATAACCAGATACTCAAAATGTCCCAGAGGCGTATTAAAAGCTGTCTTCCACTCATCCCCTTCCCGGATCCGAATCAGGTTATAAGCTCCCCGTAGATCTAATTTGGAGAACCAGTTGGCCCCCGGAACCTGATTCAGGAGGTCCGGGATGAGGGGAAGCGGTCCAGAGTTTTTAATAGTGATTTTATTAAGTTCACGGTAGTCAATACATGGTCTCAAACCCCCATCTTTTTTCTCAACAAAAAAGAAACCAGCCCCCGTAGGAGATTCGGAAGGCCGAATGTGTCCTATAGCCAAACTCTCATCGATGTATTGTTTTAGACACTCTCTTTCTGGCACAGACAGATTATAAATCCGACCCTTAGGTAACTTGGCATCAGGTAATAGATCAATCTTACAATCAAAGTCTCTGTGTGGAGGCAAGACTTGAGACAGAGGTTTCGAAAAAACGTCTGCAAAATCTGAAATAAACTCCGGGATCTCAGAATCACATACATTGGTAGAACAAAGGGAAACTTGAGACATATGGGCCTTACACTGAGGGCCCCAGTGAACTAATTCCTGACTCACCCAATCAATAACCGGATTGTGCAGCTGAAGCCAAGGAAGACCCAGAATAATGTCCACAGACAAATTTTTCATTACAATGAAAGAACAATACTCAATATGTAGTGCACCCACCACCAATCTTATCTCAGGAGTACGGAATTTGACCAAACCGGCATGCAGAGGGGTCATATCAACACTAGACACCTGGATAGGAGGGGACAAGGGAATCAAAGAAGGCACAATTTGGGAAACAAATTCAAAATCAATAAAGTTGGCGGCTGCACCAGAATCCAAAAAAGCCTGTCCAACACGTGAAGCTGACTGGAAAGAGACGGTGCAGGGCAAAAGTACTTTAGAATCATAAGGGAGTACCTGAGCTCCTAGACAGTCCTCCCGATAACTGTCTAGGAGCGGAAGTTTTCCTGCTGAGGTTTTCTTCGGACAGGTATTCAGCAGATGATCCGGACTCCCGCAGTAGAAGCACAAATGATTCCTCGTATGATGTTCCCTTCTCTGCTTAGGCGTAATACTGCCGAGTTCCATCGGTTCCGGTCCAGATTGGCTGGAGACCGGATTGAGGATCGGCTGAGGAGCAGGAGACACCCGAGGAGGTCACCTGGCTCTTAGACATCTATCTGCCCGGACGGCCAGGGTCATAGCTACGTCAAGTGTTTTAGGTTCAGCATGGGCTAACAACAAATCCTTCACATGGTCAGACAGTCCAGTCATGAAAAGGTCTTTCAAAGCCCTATCATTCCACCCGGAGTCGGTCACATATTGTCTAAAACTAGCACAGTAATCTTCTGCCATCTGTCCACCCTGACGTAGAGACAATAAATGGGATACAGCTAACGCTGGGCGATCTGGCTCATCATTAATCTGACCCAGCGCAACAAAAAACTCATCAAGGGATGAGCGCAAAGGAGAGGCAGTGGGTAAAGAAAAGGCCCAGGTTTGGGGGTCATCGCGCAGGAGAGACATAACCAAACCCACCTTTTGCGCTTCAGTTACAAACGACCGAGGTCGTAAAGAAAAATACAAAAAACATCCTTCCCGAAACAAAAAAAATTTCTTACGGTCACCGTAAAAGAAATCAGGAAGGGGGACCTTAGGTTCAGGTGCAGGTGGGGTGCAGACACAGGAACCGAGGCCTGCATGTTTTCCTGAACCTGAAGGCGTGTAGCAAGATCCTGAACCAAATTGGTCAAGGCCTGGACCTGAGATACCACCACTGACATTTGCTCCATAAGTGGAATAAACGTAGCTGGCCGTATACAGGTTGCAGGTTTATTTCGGGACGGTTTTTCTGTCAAGGTTGGGGTACACAGATAAGGGGGGTGTGATCCCTGAGCTCTCCCCAACCCCTGTCCCTGCCTAATTGCCTCCGTGTCCTAGGCGACACGGCGACAACCACGAGGACTGCAATTACTCTGACCAGGTGCAGGGAAACGGGAAACAGACAGAGACGAACAAAACACTGAAGAAAGGTCAACTAGCCGCGTCAAAAAACCAGAGATAACGAAGTACAAAATCGGAAGACGGTAGAGTAGTCAGATACGAGCCAAGGGTCAAATAAGCAGTCAGGATACACACGATACAACGCACAAGCAGGAATAGCAAGGATTTGCAAAAAAGGGCAAAGAGCAGAGAGGAAGGTAGGTATTTATGCAGGAAGATATCCCACCCCCAGGTTCTGAATGGACCAGATTCAGAGAAGCCACTCAGCCCAGCACCTGAGTATTAACCCTATGTAGACAAACCAAACATGAAGATGGGCGTTGGCTCCAAAACAACCCACAGTGTGAACATGGTTAAAGGCAAGGCGTAGGCACTAAACAGAAACACACAAAAACTCAGAATACCAAGCAAAACATAGAAAACCTATGTTCTCCGGTGACCAGACCTGACAGATACTTTTGTAGTTGCATGTAATTAAACATTTAGTAAAGACACTGATATTCAATAAAATGTATCTATATAGCATCACCTGCTGTTTATTCTTTTCCCTTTTTCCCTGTCCACCTCACTGAGGCGGTTGCACAGGCTCAGTTCCATCCTTTAACTGCAACTTGCTCTATCTACAGTGACAGTTACAGGGAAAGAGCTGTATCACAAAGGATATGCCCCTGAGCTGTGATAGGGAGATAGCTGCTGATTTGATAGGGAGAGAGGTCCAGAACGGACACATCCACTGAGATACCAGCATGAAATAAATCTAGCAGATATCTGGATCTTTGTGGGGTACAGGTTTGCAACAAGCCACCACAGAAGCCAGTATAGAGAATAGGAGTGGTAGGGGCACTGTGCCACTGTGTACTACCTTAGGCCATCTCTCCCTGGGGTCCCTGGCAGTGAAAGCACTGAAGAATGCAGCTTTACAATATTTTGAGAAGATAATTGCTCCATAAGCACCAAGAGGAGCACTATGCAGAGTCTTTTTTGTATGAATATATCTAAATTACTGAAAAAAAAGAGTAGATTTTAATGGTTGGCATTTCAGGAAACACTTACTTCTAAAAATGGTTGTTCACTTTCTTCCTAGAAGATATCAGCTCTACTTTTTTTAATCACTTAATAACCGGGTCTGAAAGGACCTTATTGACAGGACAAATTGTGACTTCAGAGTCCTAATTTTTTGATTTTTTAAGGTACCAAAATATTTTTTTACATAACATATAGAGCTATTTGTTAATGCATTTATTTAGAGAATTATTTTTCACTTTTATTTTGGATAAACGGTAAAACATTTTTAAAAAGTCTTCAGACCATATTTCTTTATTTTTCAAATTTGAAAATTGATGCCAACGTAAATTATTAAAACAGATTTTTTTGTTGGTTCCCTATTTGTTGGACAAACAGGGTAGCTCTGGCAATGGTTTGGTTGGGGCGGACTATACAACTATAAACTATAAATTGTATTATATGCCACCATTAGCATAGAACAAGGTACACAAATCAAATAATTTTGGCTTTATGGTTGAAACAATCATAATTGTGTTATTTAAAAAATAATCTTTAATTCATTAATTTTATCCATTTTCATTTCATTTTGTGCTTACTAAAGTTCTTTTTCGTTATTCCAAATGAATTTGACTTATTTTTCCAAAATTTACTTGTAGTGAATAATGATGACTACAAATATAGCTTGTATTTTTTTTTCTTGTTTTATTCTCGCCTAGCTGATACAGCATGCCAGTGATAGAATGCATTGATCTTTCCCTTACATAACAGTGAAACTCACCTGGTCATCTGTTTTTTACCACTCCAATAAAATAAGTACTGTATTTTTTTAACGGACCATTAATTCTTTAAAGTGGTTATTCAACATTAGAAAAAATGTGACTATTTTCTTTCAAATACAAACAGGATTTGCTACTAAATTCAGTGATATTCAAGGGAGTTAGATGGGCTCTGTATCCTCACAAAAGTTAGCAGAGGGAGGGAAATGAGCAAGCTCATCCCTCTCCTCTGCAGTATGAAGTAACAACCTCTTCCTGTATCTATTGATGTATTTATTGATCTATTTCTATTTTTGTTTTTATTCTTATGTGATGAAAATGGATTTATTAGTTAATAAAAATAGGATTATGTGGATATGGGCCTTATGTCTTAACTAGAGATGAGCGAGCATACTCGTCCGAGCTTGGTGCTCGTTCGAGAATTACGGTACTCGTAATTGCTCGCTGCTCGGACGAGTATCTCGACATGCTCGAGGAAATGGCAACTTCCGCATCATGCATTTTTGGCGCCTATAAACTCAGCCAATCACAAGCCAGGAGACTCTGCGGTACACCCAGCATCACGTGGGGCCCTTACATGTCGATAGCAGGGGTTGGCTGGCCTGATCAGGTGACCCTGGAATATACTAGTGACTGGCCGCGGTGCTCGGCTCAGATGCTGTCTGGATGTCGTTAGAGATAGAGCTGCTGCGTTTCAGGAAGAGTGTTAGGGCCTGCATTTAGTTCTCTGTTAGGCAGGAATCACCCACAAAGAACTCAACAGCCCTTCTAAGGGCTACAAGAATTTATTTTTTTGTCTCCTGGCTTGGCTGGCTGGCTGGCACTAGTAGTGCAGCTATCACCATATATAACCCCTTTTTTTTATTGTTATATCTCAGTGATACAAATCCATTTCACACAGCAGCGTGGAACCATTCTGTAAGTCACAGTTCAGTACACTCACTACAATCCATATTTTCTGTCCAGGTGACACTTTCTGTACGTCACTTAATACAACCAGGTCTTTTGCTCTCACGTATATAGCTTGATCCCAAAAATGTCTGTGCAACATTTGTCTGGGTCGCAGTCAAAAAAGCCGTCAGCAGGGTGTCAGTTAGGTCTACCATAGTTTCTGCACGTCACGTTCCAAAAAAAACAAAACTAAAAAAAATATATATAAAAAAAAAATATATAAAAAAAATAGTTTTTTTGTTGTTTTAGCTCAGTGATACAAATCCATTTCACACAGCAGTGTGGAACCATTCTGTGTGTCACAGTTCAGTACACTCACTCCAATCCGTATTTTCTCTCCAGGTGACACTTTCTGTACGTCACTTAATTCAACAGACTGAACAAGTTTGTGGGTTTCAGTACAGCAGGCCCATTTATTTTTTATTTTTTATATAATACACTTATATACAGAAAATGTTGAACCCCAGGGCTAAGGGACGAGGACGAGGGCGTGGGCATTCAATTACTGCAGGTGGCAGAGGCCGTGGTCCTAGGCAGGGTGAGAAAGTACCTGCTGATGAGGGAGCAGGGGAACGCCGCAGAGCTACACTCCCTAGCTTCATGTCTCAACTTACAGGGACACGTGGTAGAGGACTGTTGAAACCACAACAGTGCGAACAGCTGATGTCGTGGATTGCGGACAATGCTTCAAGTAATTTGTCCACCAGTCAGTCTTCCACGCAGTCCACCCATGTTACCTAAGGGAGCACTCCTCTGGTTCCTCCACCTCAACCTCCTTCCCCCCAGTCTGCCCCCTCCCAGGAAAATTTGGAATGCGATCCGGCATACTCTGAGGAACTGTTTTCTGGACCCTTCCCAGAGTCACAAACCACTTCTCAGGTTGCTGCTGACCTCCTTCCCGATGCCCCAGTTTTCCAACTGTCGCAGTCTGTGGGTGATGATGATGATTATGACAATGTTGACTTAGTGGAAGAAGTTTGTAAAGAGGTGTCGGACGATGAGGAGACACGGTTGTCAGACAGTGGTGAAGTTGTTGTCAGGGCAGGAAGTCAGAGGGGGGAGCAGACTGAGGAATCGGAGGATGACGTGGTGACTGACCCAAGCTGCGTTTATATGCCGAGTGAAGACAGTGCTTCTGAGGCGGAGGCGAGTGCTGCACCAGAACAGGTTGGAAGAGGCAGTGGTGTGGCCAGAGGGAGAAGCAGGGCCAGAGCTGGTGTATCAGCAGCAACCGTAGTGAAGCTCCCGTGGCGAGGTCTAGATGTTCGCAAGT